>PVIA01009015.1:50843-65479 GCA_004024845.1 Tonatia bakeri
CAAGATTAAAATGAAGGAGAGAATCCTAGAAGCAGCAAGAGATAAGGAGACAGTTATCTACAAAGGAGTTCCTATCAGACTGTCAGCTGATTTCTCAAAAAGAAACCTTACAGGCAAGAAGGGGCTGGAAAGAAGTATTCCAAATCATGAAAGGCAAGGACCTCCATCCAAGATTGCTCTATCCAGCAAAGCTTTCATTTAGAATGGAAGGGCAGATAAAGTGCTTCCCAGATAATGTCAAGTTAAAGGAGTTCATCATCACCAAGCCCTTATTATGTGAACTGTTAAAGGGACTTATCTAAGAAAAAGAAGATAAAAAACATGTACAGTAAAATGACAGCAAACTCACAATTATTAACAACCACACCTAACACAAAAACAAAAGCAAACTAAGCAAACAACTAGAACAGGAACAGAACCACAGAAATGGAGATCACATGGAAGGTTAGCAACAGGGAAGGGGGAGAAGGAGAGAGGGAGGAAAAGGTACAGAGAATAAGTAGCATAGATGGTAGGTAGAAAATAAATAGGGGAGGGTAAGAACAGTATGGGAAATGTAGAAGCTAAAGAACTTATAAGTATGACACATGGATATGAACTAAAGGGGGGGAATGTGGGTGGGAGGGGGTGTGCAGGATGGAGGGGAGTGAAGGGGGAAAATTGGAAAACTATAATAGCATAATCAATAAACTATATTTAAAATTTTTTAAGTGTTTCTTTTATAAAACAATAAAAATGACAACCTTCAAACACTCATTGTGGAACCCACTCACCATCACCACTGCTCTGTCAATAGCTGACTCAGGTCCAAACCCAGATATTCCGATATCCATATTAACATCAGCCCCTGATCTGAAGGTCACCCCATTTCCATTTTCAGAGGATTTGACAAGACTGCTTAAACTGAAAAGAAGTCATCAAAACAGTGTTATTGTTTTTTGTAACAATGCTTTATAGTAATAATATCCTTTTCTCCATATTGCTAAGTCTCACAAAAAGGAAATGCTCACTGTCCACTCTGAATTTACTCATCAGATATGCTAGTGAGTGCCCTTCGCTCCCTGGAAGTGCTAGGCTTCAGATCTGAGAGGGGGCCAACTTGACCCTCACAGGAATGAAGCCTCTTTTCCAGCTCCACCCGAGAGCCCACCAGCAGACACCACCATTGGACTGTAAAATGTGATTTGCTTTCAGGCTTCCAAGAAGCACTTGATTGAGAATTTGTAATTTGCCGTGACTGCTTCAAGTTCACTATTTTTTGTTTCTGAAGAATAGATGAACTGTGTATTTTGCTCTTTTAACTTAAAAAAGAAATTGTTTCCCCATGGTTGCATCTCCCAGGCTTCCAAAATCAATATTCCACATAATGAAACTGACCTTGGCAGCTTGGGCAGAGAGGGCAAAAGGGAGCCAGTTTTCCGATAGTGGAAAAATCCCAGCGTTGCCAGAGCTCCAATTATGATGATCAGGATGATGGTCAACAGCACGGCCGTGGCTGCCATCAAGGAGGGAAGAAGCGAACATGTTACCACTCAAAGGAGAAGAGCCAGTCTTCGCTGAAGAAGTGGGGGACTGGAACCCTTCATCCTTCAAAGACTGGGTTAAGCAGGATGTAAACAGCATTCAGTTCAGGCTCTGTGAAGTGTTTCCAGATTTTTCATACTCTTAAAACTTACTTGTTCCTGGAGAAATGCCCCTCGAAAGCCCTATTTCACAGTAACTTCCCATGTAGCCACTGGGACACCTGAAAGTAAAAGAAGAATTGTTCACAAGATACTGCCTTCTTAGGTGTCTACTGCAAATGTATAAGTGCATCTTGAGGTAGAGCAAGGTTTGATGGAGTAAATTATACACTGAGCAGACAATACGTCCTGCATGACTTTCGTGTATTCTGCCTGAGATGAGGAGCAGAGTGAAGAGCAATCTGACGTTGGAAATTCACTCTCAGTGTAACAGCTGTGGCATCTACAAGGTCAACCTCATCAGATAAACCTACTGGTGTCTTCTCTAACCCATGGACTTTTTCCTTATAAAGAAAAAACTGAAAGCATGACTGTATTTTTTCCTTTGCTATGCTTTCATTAAATACTTTTTAAAGATCTCCACTTCTCTTATTATGTGTTAGAGCTTTCTCAATAAGTCTCCTCTTCCCAAGTCTTGAGCTGAGTCTCTGCTCACCATGGGCACCTTGTCCTGAAGCAGCTTTGCTGGCCGCTGCTCTCCCACAGTCTCGTTATAACTGACCACACCCAGTGAGCGGGAAAACACAGTAGTTGTCATTTCTCTAACTCCCTCCTCTCCCAAAGTGTGGCCCACAATTCTGTGGCACCTCCTGGGAGCTTGTTAGAAATGCTGAATTCCTCTGAATAAGATGGGCATTTGATCCAGGCCCCGAGTGGTTCTTAAGGGAGGTACAGTTTGAGAAGCACTGCCTTAGCTCTCTCTGGACTTCCCAAGGGAGGGCAAGCTGGTTAAGATGGGACAATTAGTGAACTGCCAAGGCTTCCGTACTTGTTTTTCTGGCTACTTTAAGGTCTTGAATTCCCCCAAGAGAGGCAAATCCTATAGCTTGGACCTCAACATTCAGACTTACTTGCATTTGGGGAGGTCACTTTCATCAAAATAGCAATTTCCTCCGTGCATACACCTGCATGGGAGGGGCATGATGATAGGATTTTCGATGGCTGCAGAAAGGGAAGGCCATGCACGTGTTAGTCAGCATACTTAGCAGAGCACCTAGACCATGCAAACTGCTTCCAGCCCAGGGTCGAGGGTGGGGATGGGGTGGTTGGGGTCAGGGCAGCTAATGAGTCTCCCTATCAAAAAACGTTACCTTCCCCTTAAGTCAGATGAATTTCCTTATCAATAATAAGATCTTGGAGAGTAACAGATATTTGGTAGAAAGAAAGGGGCAATGTATAACATTTCCCTCCCAAAAGCAGTAGAGAGATGCTAGACTCCAGAACAGGCATTAATAATTCAAAGAAACTGGTAAAGAAATCTCTTAGGACATTCACCTTCTCATTTGAAGTGTCCATCTCCTCTGTGGACCCCATTAAAATAAAGAGTTCAATTTAGGCACACCTCCAAACTCCAACTAAAGGCTCCAAAGCATCACCATCCATCAATAAACAGACACACAGATACAGATATACACAAGCTTGGTAGACAGCTGGTTAGAGATCTCATTTTTTGAGTGTTCCAAAACTGCCCTTACTCTGGGTCCCTGCCCCAGCTCAGGCCCTAAGTATTCCCTGGATACGGCTGACGAGTCACTATAGTTTGTCTTATGCCTAAAAGATACTCCATAAGTATTGGTCAACTGTGTGTCTTCTTAAGGAGCCCTAATACTCTTCTGGCACAGTCCCTCATGTTGAATCTCTGCTCAAAATCCCTTTTGTCAGAGAGGCTTTCCTGGAGCTTGCTAGCTCACTCCCGCCCCACCCCCTCCCTCTTAGCCTGCTTCAGTTTTCTTCTTTCACTTTTTTTCCACCTGACATCATATATTTATTGGGTTATTGTCCTATTAGAATATAAGCTCAACGAGACCAGGGCTGTTGTCTGTTTGCACCGTCTCTAGCCCTTAGAACAGCATTTAGCACTTAGTAGGCACTCAATAAATTCTTTTAGACGAGAATCTTAATATAATGCACTTGGTAAAACATGTAAATGAGCAAAGTAGTAGATCAGGTGACAACCTGGACAACATTTCTCCTTCAGTGGGAGGTTGTAATAAATGTCAGGACGATTCATCTACAGCAAAGAACACATCTCAAAAGCTTTAAATTGTCATTTTGTTCAAAATAATGATAAATATTTTCATCTTGCCTATATTTCCCGTAGCACTGGGAAGAAAGTGGGGATAGGGGAAGGGAGGCAGGGGGAAGCAGTTTCTTTCCTGGGTTCATTCTACAAACCTGTCAAACTTCAGCCTGGTTGGGATGTCAAAAGGCAGTGCCTTGTTTAGCTGCTTGCTCCCCCTGGTGGTAGAAGGTGGTTAAGCCACAGTATTCCCCATTAGCTACAACTGGGGGACCTGGGCCATAAAATGGGCCACTAGTGAAATACGGGATGATTTTTTTAAATATACTTATCAAGCATTGAATACTAGTTATGGACACTAATTATTCTCCTTAATTTAAAAGTTATTGAAAAAAAAGTCTTGCCATGCACAGATCATCCGAAAGATTTCTCATTCTAGACTCCATCTCCCAACAGCACCACGCACATTGGTGCTTGGGAGGTGTAAAACGTGGTCCTTTTGCACTTGTCAAAGCTTCGGAATGGGCATGTGAGGAACACAGCCAACCTCTTCAAGCCCTCCCCTTGGTACCACACAAGGCCCCCCACGCAGCAACCTGGGCCTTCACCTGAAGGAATCCAGTTATGGCTGAATGAATTTGGGAGTGATAGCCATCCAGTATGGGGTGGAAGAAGGAAAAAAAGGCCTTACAAAAAATTCAGTTTTCAAAATGTCTTTTCAAAATAACACAACTGTAAATTTATGGACATTGAATCTATCTCTGCAGATCTTGGCAAATAACTCTCAGAAACCATCGGAGCACAGTTTGGTTTGCCCCTCAGGTCCCACACTGTCCATATTTCCTGCATTTCTCATCCCCCTCCAGCCATCATCGCTCCAGTCTGCAAAGGACTCAGTACACAGAATTCTCCAGGTCCTGAAGCAGGTGACACACGAATAGAGAGCCTATGGAAGAGGGCAGAGCAGCTTTTTCCCAGGCTCTGGTGGCTGTCCAGGCAGTGCCCCTACCTGCGTTACACTCGGTGATGCTGCCCTCTACAAAGCTGGAGCCTTGGGGACAGGCACAGCTGTATCCTGCGGGTCTCAGGAGGCACAGATGGCTGCAGACATTTTTACAGCGGTTGGGCACTGGAAAGCAGATGAGAACAGCGGTTAGGTTCCGAGGAGGAAATGAATCCCCCAGCCAAGAACATGCCCATCAACTGAGTGGTAGCCCTGACAGGTGACATCCCAACACCTCCAGGCCACGTGCCACCTGGCTGGTGCTCACCCTCACTACACTATCACCCCTGCCACCCACCAAAGTGGCACAGTCCCACCCTGGGGACTGTGGACCTCCATCCCACTTCTGCACCACTCTCATTTCCTATAGGCATCAGTATTTCTTCCACTGCCCTGGCAGGTTTGAAAGGTAGGTGTTTGTTCGCTGCACGACCTCATAAACTGGTCAGTGCTAAGCAAGTGGTGATTATTCAAAAGGTCACTAAGACCCCATGATTATATCAAGATTTGTCATTACCCAGATTTGGGCAGGTCATTACATGTGGTCCATCCAAAGGACACATTGGTTGTGATTTCCACCTTCACCTTCCAAGAACTTCCTTCTGGGTTTCAGGTTGGTTTTTGTTTTGGTTGTTTGTTTGTTTGTTTTTGTGAGACAAGGGAATTTAGAGCTGTGACTAACAGAATCAACTGGGAGCCATTCGCACCTACGGATGTCCAGTCACAGGAATTCACATTGAAATTGGTCTGGGAAAGAGCTCCATCATTACTGTTAAAAGTCCTCCAGTAATTACAGAGCCTTCTGAATTCTACCTTAGCGTATATTATGACTTGTGCAAGGGTTAGATGATCTCTAAATCCCTTCTCAGGTTAACATTCTGTGATCCTGACTCTCTGTCATCCTAAATGTAACCATAGACAAGGCATGGCAATAAAATAAAAAGGTGTGTTCCAAAAGCCTCACTGAGAATCTATCCCATTAACGATTCTTCAGCTCTCTAGAGCAGGGCTGTTCACACTTTAGTGTGACACAAAACACCTGGGGAATCTATTCCAAAGGGCTGGGTGGGGCCTGAGAGTCTGAATTTCTAATCAGCTGCCATATGATACCAAAGCCACTGGTCCATAGCCCACACTTGGAGTAGGGCCTGGAGCAGGGATCCTCAAAATGTGGTCCCCGAACCAGCAACAGTAGCATCAGTTACAAATTTGTGGGAAATGCAAAATTCTTATGCCGCCTAAGTCATTTTAAGTCAGAAATCCCACAGGTGGGGCACCATGGCGTCTGCAACAAGTCTTGCAGATGGTTCTGACACATGCCACAATGTGAGAACTACTGTTTCAGAGTGGATCCAATCTGGCACAGCTAGGCAGGGTCTCGGGCTTACACAGGACTGGGCACTTTCCCAAGGGGGCCCAGAACATCAGCTGACTGCCATGCTTTTCCCTCAGGGGTGGTCTCCAGATTTTCCTCTGCCTGACTCCTAGGCAGCCTTCTCCACAGGGGCCACAGGGGGCTCACCACGTATACTGTGCTCTCCCCATCTGCCTTTAAAATTGCCAAGCGTGAGAGCTGCAGGAGCATTTAGGACACGAAGCTGCAGCTGTTTGGAGAGGGGCTGGAGAATGGGCAGTCACAACCAGCAACACAAGGCAATTTTAGAAAGGGCATTTGCCACCAGTGTCATCTCCTGGGAGGCTCATTTCTGAGTTGCGGTTTGCTAAGGCTTATTCAGGGTCTCAGAGTATCAGTGAATTTAAGGGGACCTCAGGCTCCAGCTTTGTTTCACATACAGGGGTGGGGAGGGAGGCAGCTTATCAAGGGTCACAGAGCCACAGAATTCAACCTGGATCTCGGCACGCTGATTACAACTTGAATGGAAAGATGCTGAGGTTTGGGTTCGATGGAAATGAATTTAAAAATGATTTCTGAGTTTAAAACTCATCAGTCAGTTGTGTCATTTGGACATAGAGAATAAAACCTCTTTATACAGTTCTGGAGAAGACTAACTGAAGTTACATGTCTGGGCTACCACTGAAGAGAGAATCGGACATTTAGAACCTAAAAGCCTATTTCCTTTCCTCACTTCAAAATTTTCCCTTCCCTTTCAGCTTACTCCTTACAGTGAATTAGAACACAGGTAAACTTATGAAACAGGGCGCAGAACTGTTTCACAATGAAAAAAAGGGGAGCGAGCAGAAATGCATCTAACAGTTTTAGAAGAAGGCTCACATAGCTCAGGACGACTTCCTAGCCTGGGTGCAAGAGTGGGTAAAACTGATGGTACTCAGGAAACCCATTGTGTGACCTGCTAACCCAGTTCACACTCAGCATGGGTGTGGTACCTGCTGGACTCTGTGGCCTGGCAGGGCATACTCATAACCCCAAACAGCGAGGACCAAAATATTTTTACCTTGTATCTGCTGGTGGTGTACATAATTTCATTCAACCGCCAATTAACACACACACACACACCCCTTTCACAAAGCAAGAGATCAGCCCATTATAATCCACAGCCATTTTCCAACAATTTAGTCATTAATCTGAAATAACGAGGAACACTGTCTTCCAAGTTAGTGATTACCTGACCGGTTGTATCGATGCTGATGAAAGACTCGAACTTGAGTGAGCCAAGGGCTCACTGTCATCATTTTCTCTTTCTCGTCTTGCCCAAATTTGTCTTGTGTCCATACTTCTCCCTTATCCTTGGAAACCCAGTACAGCTGGTCTTCAAAGATGTCAAGACTATAAGGACTCATGGCTGCTCAACCGCCAGGGAAAACAGAAGAAAACAAGGTTACTGAAAGGAAAACACCCTAACCCCACCTCTGTCTCTTTCTGCTTGGATCAATCACTAATACCACGCCTTGCACACCCAGGAACATTCAGGCAGACTTCCTGTACATGAGACTGCAAAAGGGTGCTGCTCTGGGAGATCAAGAGAAAAAAATAAACTAGATTCGTGCTCACTGGCAAACACAAATTATAGGGGACTTGCTCACTTTCAAGTTGCTGATTTTATTTTACTTTTGGAAAATAATTTGTATGGCAGAGATTTTTCTTCTTTGAACATAAGACACCACTTATCAGGAAAACCTGAACTGTGTTGGATTGCTGCCATTCTGCAGGGTCTGGATAAGAAAACAAAATGTTTGTCTCCTTCCAGATGGTTCCAGTTGTGCATAACAAACAATCCAGCAGATTAAAAACATGTGTCTAGAAGTGGTTAGCCTAGATTACTACTGGTACACAGGAGCACCACCTCTGTCAGGGCAACATAACAGGAAACAGTTATTTCAATATCTGCTGCGGAGAGCATTTTTTAAAATTACATAAAAAGAACAAAAAGGGCATAATTACTGCTAATGAGTTCGTTCACATTTAAAACTGCAGCTGCGAGCTGGAGGGAGTGGTAATTAAGGAAATATAAACCATTTCCTAAAATCAGCATTCCTTTCTAAGAAAATGGGCAAAGAGACTGGAAAGATATTCATTGATTATTTCACAAATTAAATTCTAATTCGTCTCTAACCTGCACTGGCAATGATTCTCCTGTCAGTGCCATCGTGTTTTATGGTTTCAATGGTTTTCTCTTTGAAGTCACTCCAGTAGATGCGGTCACTGTTCAGATAATCAATAGAAAGGCCGGTCGGCCAGCCAAGGTCCTCGTGAACCAGGACGTTCCGATGCTGCCCGTCCATCCAGGCTGACTCGATCTTCGGTTCTGTGCCCCAGTCAGTCCAGTACATAATCCTATAACAGAAGGTTTCCTCACTGTAGCATTTCACCTAGTGAGGCTTCTCCCCTCAAGGGAAGCACAGACTTCCCACAGGGGAATCAGCTGATTTTCTTAGTGGCAGGGGTGCTAAGTGATGCGGCTTTTATACTTTATAAGACAGAGAGAGGAAAGGGTGAGCTGGTGCATCTGTATCTCTCCTTCCTGAAAACTTCACTACCTCAATAGAAACTGGCCAGCCTCACCCAAGGATACCCACCCAAACCCTTTAAAATATACACATAATTACAAAAGCTGTTCCTTCTTCAGAAAATGTTTATTGACTGCCTACTGGGTGAGAGGCACAGTTCTGTGTTTGGGATGCCTCAGAGATCAAGGACTCCTACTGTCATGGAGCTTACTTACGTTCTAACTCTTTTTAAAGGTATTAGTTTGCACCCAAGTAAGACTTAATTATACAAGAACTGAGTAAACCAGGGATTGCCCCACTTCAAATAGCTAGAAAGGATCAGTCAGGCCAGATAAGTGAAGGGAACAGAGCAGCTATAAATGTAAGGGAAGGGCAAAACCAGGCTCTGTCTTACAGGTCCCAGGCAACTTGGTGACAAGGAAGGCACACCTCCCTCAGATACTGCTGTTATCAGTTCTTCTCATTTTTCAAGCCCCAAATGCAGATTTTAAAACAAAATTTTTTATGTGATCCACTAAGGAAAAAAATTCTGTAGCTCTGTTAGTTCAAGTCAAAGATGCCTATGGGCCATATGAGCCCAGCAGCCCCACTTTGCAGCCTCTAATCTAAACCAGTCGTCAGGCATAGACCAATACTTACATTCTACTGAGGAACATGTGGATTTTAGCTAAACTGGGCTCTGGGAAAAATGTGGCCAGAGGCCTTCCCCTTACACAGCATCAGTCTCAAGCCAGGTTGGTCCTAAATGATCATTAGGGCATATTATAATTCTTGAAAATAGTCATAGATGCCACTCCAAAAATGTCCAAGGACAATTTCAGTACAATTAGGAAAATTAATCAAATTCATGTAATTTCTTGAGAATCCAAGTAAAAATTATCTAGGTCATGAAAGACTCCTCCTTCGAATACTCACCCTAGTTTGGGATTCACCACCACTGCAGCCGGTTGATCCAGCTGGGTGGTAATCAGCCACTTCCTGTACCTTCCATCAAGTTCAGCCACCTCAATTCGCTGAGTCCTGGCATCTGACCAGTAAATGTGCCTGAATGTAGAAGGACACAGTGAAACAACAGAAAGGTCTAGACCGGTCACTTCTGAGGAGCAGGTGTGAAGATGAGAGGGAGCATTTAGTCTGGAAGTTCCAGCTGGCAAGACAGCTGCTCAGATACTAGAGACTTGGGCATCGTTTCCCTCCCTGGGGATTGCTGAGGGGACACGTTTGGAAGGTTGCGGAGGAAGAAGGTGGGAAGGACAGAACTCCAGCCTGATCGGCCGAAGCAGCTGCATCAGCCAGGATCAGAAGGATGGCAGACCTTACGTCTGGCATTATTATGAGACATGTCCTTCCAGGTAAAAGTCTTAAGCACTTTAGGGCTGTCCCTTTAATTCTGAGTCAGCTTCCTCCTCACCCCAAGAATCCCACTGGAATCAATAGGAATCTGGCATTAGTTCCAAGGGTGAGTGGAAGCAGCCTTCCAAAATTACTTGGCCAGGCTGTCCTGCCCTTCTTTCACCCCCAAGGCTGCAGGTCTCAGCCTCTCACAAACAGGAAGATTTCCATCCATTTCTTAATTCATTCTTTCCTTAAGTCTGAGAAAGGGGTAAAGCTTCAAACATGAAGATAAATCTGGCATTGCCCTCTTGGTTTTTAGGAGGAAGTGTTGAAGAGTTTCAAGTTCCGGATTCTCTGAGGCCTTATTTCTTGGCAGAAAATGCTAAAATGAGTCTCTCCTGTTAGCCCGCAGGCACAGTGGGGACCTAATTAACTTCTTCAGAGATGTTCATGTCTTCCAGGAACACCAGACAAGTGTGTTTAAAGGTGAAAATTAACTAACACAGCAAGTGACTTTCTATTCTCGCAGAGAGCAGGAAGCCCCTGAGCCTTTCCTATCAAACATTTTTCCATTGTTAGTTCATTTTCAAGGACATGGGGATTCTGTGAATGCTTGAGCCCTGTTTCTAATGTTGCCGCTTCTCCACCAATGTCACTGCACTACAAGGCTCTTCAGTGGAGAAGGAGCTTACTGATGTTTCCCACATGAGTTTACAGCTCATGCACCTGCCTTATGAGAAACCTGCTTAGAGGTCGTATGTAGGGATCATCCAAAATGTGTGGCTCTGCTCCCTGGGGATCTCGAAAACCTAAAAGAGGATTGTGGAGCTGACACCTCTGCTGAGAAAAAAACCCAGCGATTAAGCAGGGAAGTCAAATTTCCAATTAGTTCAGACAACATAGCCCGCTAAAAACACAAGGTGCAGATTGTCCCTCCCCAAAATAATTACCACAGGGGGAAATGGTTCATCTCAGTGGCTTTCCTGGGAGAACTGTGAAGCTGTCCCATTTCTTCACAAAATGAACAGTGCCACCTCACTAAAAGGTAAGTTTGGAATCCAGAACTCTGTCGGCAAGAATACTCTCCTAGATATAAATATAGGATCTTGACCTTTGTCCTTTGCCAGACTGTTTCATGGCACACATAGAATAAAGAAAATGGGCATATTTATCGGACACACTGGGGAAAGCAAGGTGGTTGCTGGGTCTAAAGCAAACCCAGCCATGACCCAGCTGTACCAGTGGCCGAGTGTGCCCATATCTGGGTCCAGCCTAACTCATGTGCCCAGGAGAACAGGAAAGGGCTATGGCCAGGTAAACAGAATAGGCAAGAGGGGAATGTATGCTAAACTCACCTTCCAACCCAGTCCACTGCTAATCCATCCGGCTGCATTATATATTTCAGACCTAGGTCAAGCACCTGCACGTGGTTATTGCTACCAGATTCAAAGTTGGGGATGTAGGCACGTTTGATAGCACCGAAATTGGAGCCGTGCCCTAGCACAGTGTAATACAGGACACCTGCAGAGGCAAGACACACATATCAGTTTCAGGTTAAGAACATCAGATAAGAGACAAACAGGGATTCAACTAGGTGAAGTACTATTCCTTTATGGACATCTATACCTCCTCATTGTTCCTATAATACTAATAACTCAATTACATCAATATGATTAAAACCTCAAAGCTTCTCATACTTGAAGAGCTATTAGCTACAAATGCTTCAACTGACAACACTGATATACACTTAGTCGACTATACCTAAAGTTAATTCATTAAAATATATTCCAGCTATTTACTCTCATTAGGACCAAGTTCTCATTTCCAAAATGGAATATATAGGTAAACCAGGGGCAGGCTGTTGAGAGTTTGAGATCCTACTCGGTAACAGCGACAATAAAGGAGCCATGCGGATGAGAAGCCTTATTTTATGTGCAGACTAAACAACAGTGCACAGCAGGCATTGTAAAGAGCATGCAAAGATTGTGACTTTTAAGGTATGTACTTTCCTAGGTATATAATATTCTTTAAAAACTTACTGCCTCACATAACTGTGTGAAAACACAATAACAAATCTCCATTGCATAGTTTTCAATAGTTTGCAGGGCACTTTCACATTTATGATCTCATTTAACCTTCAAAACAACCCTCAGAGGCAGAAAGGCAGAACAAAATTTCTTATCTTACTTTACAGATAAGAAGTGGCAATCCAGAGAATTGGCACAATTATTCAAGGTCATAAGGCTAGTAGATGAGGGAGACAGGCAGAGAAAGCAAGTTTTCTGACTCCTGCCCTGTGGCCACCTCCCACAATGCCGTACAGAGCCGTGAGAGACTTAACAATAAGCATTATTCAAGTTTTTATTCATTAAACTAGATGTTTTGAGCACCCAGCACATACACTGTCCTGGAGGTTGGGTCAGGTGCTAGGCATGTAGACATGAATTCGATTCAGCCTCTGGCTCCAAAGAGCACATGGTTAAGAGGTTAGGAGAAGAATATGTGGACAAATAACTAACTCAGTGCACCGCGTGCTTTAGGAAAAGCATGTATAAAATGCTACAAGCTCATGGCTGAGCAGTCACAACACTGTGCTGGGAGGAATTACAGAAGATGTCACAGAGAAGATGACATCTGCACTGGGTCTTCGAAGTTTCCGTAGAAATCAGCCAGGTGTGCAACAGTGGGGAGGAACAAGATCTGTGCGAGCAAAGGCAAGGATGTGTTAAACAGAGGGATTGAAGCGGTCCTGAAAGCATAAGCCCCAGGGATGGCAAGAGGTTTGGTGAGAAGCTGGGAAAGGTTGGCTGGGACCCATGACCACACTAAGGTATCTGGAGCATGCTGGGTAGAAGGACCTTACGTTTCCATTCATGCAACAAAATTCACTCATTAAAAAATAAATCCCCCAAAGCTCAACACCTTATACGTCAGTTAATTCAATCAACATCAAAGACAGATGCCAAAGTTCACACTCACTGAGAGCTGTGCCCTCGGGATCCCAGTCATAATCGACAGCCTGAATGTGTTCCTGTTCCTCGAGGTAGTCTGCATACTTCTCAGATGAAAGATTGTATTTCCGAATTCGCACATTTTCAGGAAGTAGCAACAAAGGAGGGTCACCTATAAACAAATAAGGGGTTGCTTTATCTGTTTGATTTCTGCCTGAATTTTTCTATATAAAGTAGGATGTAAAATAGCAGGTATCCTCCCCCTTTTAACAACTGCAACAAAAAAAAAAAAGAAGAAGAAGAAACACATGAGTTTTTATAGGAGTCGGACTGTCTCTGCTAACCAAGTTGGACAGAGCTGACCATCCAGCTGGACCTGCAAAATCCAGGACTGTGGACGTGCTCATCTCCAGTCCGGTGGGCAGCTAACATTTCTGTTGGGGACATTGTCAGTTGCTTATTCTTCGTCCTCAGCGGAAAACAGTTTACGGGGGTGTTCAACCTGTAGCCCGCAGGCTGCATGCAGCCCAAGATGGCTGTGAATGGGGCCCAACACAAAATCGTAAATTTACTTAAAACATTATGAGATTTTGTTTTTCTATTACGTGTCACAATGCATTTAATGTGTGGTCCAAGACAACTCTTGTTCTTCCAGGATGGCGCAGAGATGCCAAAAGGTTGGACACCCCTGCTTTAGAGCAAGACCAAGACCCCCAACCTCTTTTCCACTGATTTTTTCCCTTTGTTTGCTGACCATAAAGCAGAGAAGATTGCAGACATTCAGTCTCACAGAAGAAATGCAGTATGTGTAGTCTCACTAAAAGTTTACCAGGACGTCCTCATTCCTCTCTCTTTAGTGACAGATTTTATGATTCTTTTAACAGGTAATTGGCTCCATGACCCAATTTAGCTTCCAGCTAATGATGAAAAATAGCTTGCTCTTGATTTAAAAAAAACACTTTTTTTTACCTAAAGCAGATATTTTAATGGTGTCTCATCCTGAGGTGCACTGTCTAAATGTTTTTATTTAACATACTTGCCTAATGGCAATTGAATCTAATTTAAGTAACTCGGAGAGTTTATTTTATAAATTTCCTGTCTTGACATTATGTTTTATATGAATATTCTAATTTATTTCAGTCATCTTCTTAGTTAAAAGATTTAACCACTTTATAGTTTGCTGCTTAATTACCAGCCCAACTGTTCAAATGCTTTTGCCCTAGTTTTCCTCCAGCGTAAGAAATGTTTGGAGGGTAAAATATTTAAGTATGCTAGTCAAATGTATATGTTAAAAGCCCAATTTGTATGAAAGAATGAAATAGTTATTTTACTCTTGGTTTTCAAAATAAAATGCTATTTTCTTATCAAGTTCCTTAACCCTTACAGAGGTATCTAACCCATGGCCCGCAGACCACATGCAGCCCAGGATGGCTGTGAGTGTGGCCCAACACAAAATCCTGTTTACTTAAAACATTATGTGATTTTTTTGTGATTACGATTCACAATGTATTTAGTGTGTGGCTCAGGACAACTCTTGTTCTTCCAGTGCGGCCCAGAGACACCGAAAGGCTGGCCCCCCGCTAGTACAAACTTTAAACTCAAATCTGTAAGATCGTAAAGTCCTACGCCCCTCACCTGTTAATATGCTGATTCAAATC
>PVIA01009016.1:0-65373 GCA_004024845.1 Tonatia bakeri
GCCACAGCAACCAGGGGGAAAAAAGGCCTCCTGGCCTGATAGGTCCATAGGACCCGCCCCGGGCTGTGAGGCCAGCAGAGAGAGCCAAGTCCCAGGCCTGGTACAAACCCCAGCAAGAGCAGGCCTTCAGAGGTGGAGGGACCACCGCCCAGAATCCTGGCACAGAGGTTAGAATGAGACCGCTGGGGGAGGAGCAAAGGGCAGAGCAGGAGGTGGGCGAGAGGGCTTCCTGCTCGGGGCCAGACACAGAGCACCAGCTCTTCACCGTGTGAGCTGCTGGCGTCTCCTCAGGCCAGCACTGCGCACACAGCGTCACAGTCCAGAACACAGCACACCATCACGGTGAGCCCCACGAGCCCCTGAGAGGGAAGGTATATTGTGACCCCCCACCAGCCAGTCAGGTGGCTCAGGCGGTTGGGGCCTCGTCCTATACACCAAGAGGTTGCTGGTTGGATTCCTTGTCAGGGCACATGCCTAGGTTGCAGGTCCCATCTCTGATCAGGGTACATGTGGGAGGCAACCAATCAATGTTTCTTTTTTTTTTTAAGATTTTATTTATTTATTTTTTAGAGAGGAGAAGGGAAGGAGAAAAGGAGGGAGAGAAACATCCACGTGTGGTTGCATCTCAGCCACCCCCAAATGGGGACCTGGCCCGAAACCCAGGCATGTGCCCTGACTGGGAATTGAACCAGCGACCTTTGCTTCGCAGTCTGGCGCTCAATCCACTGAGCCACATCAGCCAGGACAATGTTTCTCACACTGATGTTTCTCTCTCCACCACCCCCTCAAATCAATAAGCATATCCTCGGGCAAGGATTTAAAAAAAGGTATTGTCCCCAAAGCATAACTAAGGAAACTGAGGCTCAGGGGGTTAAATAAGTTGTTTGAGGTTGGACTCTAAGGGTGTGCCCTGTCCACCTCTTCTTACCCCTATGTAACTGGGTCACCTGAAGTAGCCCACCCAATGTGCTCCTGATCTTTGACCTCAACCTCCCCCCAGGTGGTGATTCAGGTGCTAGACGTCAATGACTGCCGGCCACAGTTCTCCAAGCCCCAGTACAGCACCAGCGTCTACGAGAATGAACCAGCAGGCACCTCAGTCATCACCATGATGGCGACCGACCAGGATGAGGGCTCCAATGCGGAGCTGTCCTACTCACTGGAGGGCCCCGGAGAGGGTAGGTGGCCTCGTCCCCCCTCGTGGTGCCTGGGGGGGTGGGGGCGGGAGAGGCAGGCTGCCCCGGAAAGGACATCTCAGCCAGAGCCATGCCCTGCTCTCTGCCCCACCTGCCAGACGCCTTCCACGTGGACATGGACTCAGGCCTGGTGACCACAAAGCGGCCACTGCATTCCTACGAGAGGTTCAACCTGACCGTGGTGGCCACGGATGGTGGAGAGCCCCCTCTCTGGGGCACGACCATGCTCCTGGTGGAGGTCATCGACGTCAATGACAACCGCCCTGTCTTTGTGCGCCCCCCCAACGGCACCATTCTCCACATCAAAGAGGTACAGCCGCCTCCCAGGGCCTCCTGCGCACCAACACAGCCCTTCCAAAACCCAGCCACTTCATCCTGCAGTCAGTCACGCGTGGAGAGGGAAAGGACAGGTCTCCTCGCGGAGGCAAGGAAACTGAGGTCAGCAGAGGGAGCAGACTGACTCGGCGCCACACAGGGTGGCACCAAACAGCGTCAGTAATACAGGCTGTGTCGGCAGAAGGTCTTGGGTTCAACTTTAACTCTGTCCCTTACCAGCCAAATCCTGAGCAAGTGACTTCTCTGAGTTTGTTTTTTCATCTGAGAAATGGGACTGAAAATAGTAGACGTTTCATCTCCTGCTCCTAGACATCTGCCAAGGGGAAGTGTCCCCAAAAACCCACTTCCTCCGACTTGTCTCAAAATAAACATACAGGCCCCTTCCATCTGTCCATTGTCCCTGCTGATACCACAGTGTAGACAGCCTGGGAGGTGAGGACAGGCATCAAAACAAGCAGCAAGGGGAAGCCTGAGCCTGAGCTTCTGGAACCTCTCCAGTTCTTCATTCCTGACTCCAAAGGTCGCCGTGTAAAGACCAGGAAGTTCTCCTCTGTCTCCTTCCCCTCCTTCCTCTCAGCGCCCTGGCCAAATGTCCTCCCACATGTCCTTTGCTCCCAAATTTCAGCATGTCTCTGCATCTCAGAATGTCAGCATCAAACTCTTGTCACCATTCTATGTCCTCTTTGGGGTCCCATGGGAGAAGTTTCTGCCAGGTCAAGCTCTAGGAAACACTGTGCTTTGCATGTGCCTTGCTTTCCCCATGTCTGTTGGAACATGTGAGTGGTCCTCTCGGCTTTGCCCACGGGGGAGTCCAGAGCATTGAGCTCGCCTTGAGTGGCCCTGGCCCCGCACGGTCCTAGCAGGCACGCCTTGCCTCCCACCCCTCAGTTCCCGTTTCCTAGCCACACGTTTCTTTTCTCTACCCTAATTTTTTTATTTGTTCACTCTTATAATTTATACTTCCTTGTAAGTTGCCTTGAATCCTTTTTGTGGAATGAGGCAGGGTAGAAATTCATAATCATCTGGTTCTTTTCCACACCAAAGGTCCCATTTAGTAACTTTTTCCCTTCAAGAGCCCCGTGTTTTGAAATATTCACGTCTCCCAAACAATCAGCATTTGTGAATTACCTGTCTCCCCACTTTCTGTTCATTAGCTGTGAGTGCCATTCAGAGTTCTTGATGGTCACGATCAGTGGGATAAGCAGTGAAACCATGCTGAGCTGGTCGTTTTTCAACTAAAAGCAAAGAAACTTGCTCTTTTGATTGTACCCTGAGCAGCTTTCTCACGCGTGGGTCAATGTGTGATGTCAGTTAGGGTGTGACATCTTTGACTTAATGCAAGGGATTCAGGACGCTCCGCTCAGAGAGGTGAAGTGGTGGGTCCAGGTCACTTTGTATCCTGGACCCAGGTGTCCGGTCTGCATCCAGTCTGTCACCCCACCTGGCTGTCCCCCATTTTCAGGTACCCCACTGTGTGGATGGTGCTGTTTGGGGATACTCAGCACTCCTGTGATTGGGATATCAGAGAGCGAAACAGACCCGAGGACAGAGAGTGGCCATGGCCTCAGCTTGGGACGCCTCTTCTAAATCTTAGCACACCGTGGGGTGGGAGGGATGAGGGGAGCCCCTGGAAGGGCGGTCACCCTGAGAGGGTTGGGGCACGGTGGACCCCAGGCTGAACCACCAATGGGCAGTGGTCTTGGCTAGGGCTGGAGTGAGGGGATGTTCTAGCAGATGCTCAGACTCCAGGAGAGTCCAGCCAAGCAAGCAGCCATTTCCTAAGGATGCTGAAAGGTGGCAGGGACATTCTGCTACGGAGGAGAAAGAATGAGAGTTCTATGAGGGCCCGGGAGCCAGGATTCTCCCAGATGCCCCCAGAACTGCCCTGCCCTGCCGCCCCCGCAGGAGATCCCACTGCGTTCCAACGTGTATGAGGTCTACGCCACAGACCAGGACGAGGGCCTCAATGGGGCCGTGCGCTACAGCTTCCTGAAATCCACGGGTAACCGGGACTGGGAATACTTCACCATTGACCCAATCAGCGGCCTCATCCAGACTGCTCAGCGCCTGGACCGTGAGAAGCAGGCTATGTACAGCGTAAGGGAGCGTGAGGCCCTGCTCCAGGGGCGTTGCCGAGGGAGGGGCTTTCCTCTGGGGGCAAGGCCACCACCTCCCCACCTAGAATCACCCGGGAATGCCCACCTGGGGCCCTCTGTCTCCTCCTCTGACTATGCTGCTCCACCTCCAGCTCATCCTGGTGGCCAGCGACCTGGGCCAGCCAGTGCCGTATGAGACCATGCAGCCGCTGCAGGTAGCCCTGGATGACATCGATGACAACGAGCCCCTCTTCCTGAGGCCTCCAGTGAGCTCTCACCCATCCCCTGCACCTGTCACGCCCACACAGGGGTTCCCTGCCTGCAAGCACACACGTGCACATACTCCCCCGTGCACCCTTTACCATATACACAGGTTGCCCACGGAAACCTGCATACACTTCAGGGACCAAATATTTATTGAGTAACTACTATTTCAAGGCACTACCCAGCTGTCATAAAAGCAGACAAAAATGCCCGACCCCCAGAGCCACACCCTCCTAACTGCACGGATGGTGCACAGGAAACCTGAAAAGCAGCTCTGCTGCGCCGAGCTGAGGCTGAGCCCACACGGTGACTCAGACTCTCTGACATGGCGGGTTGTCCTTCTTGTGTGCACATGGCACGTGAGGTTCCCTGGAGACGCTCTGTGAGTGTGCACACGCAGGTGCCCACGACAGAGTATGGCCCTTCATTCAAATGACCGTTCAGGTGCTGGGAAACTTCAGAGAACGTGCAGATCCCAGCCCTGCCCTCACAGAGGTGACATCCCTGAGGGCAGAGCTGGGGTGTCCCAGGCCCAGCCTTTGTTCCCTTGAGGATACAGCCACTCTGCCCGCCCCACAAAGTGTGGACGATAAACCTCCTCGGCACCCACAATGGCTCTGCCCTGGGCCCTCTGGCAGGAGCTGGGAGCTCGGGCCTTGCCCAGACCTCCTGTGATGCCCTTCCCCTGCCCCCCTGCAGAAAGGCAGCCCCCAGTACCAGTTGCTGACAGTGCCCGAGCACTCACCACGTGGCACCCTCGTGGGCAATGTGACAGGCGCCGTGGACGCAGATGAGGGCTCCAACGCCATCGTGTACTACTTCATTGCAGGTGGGGCCTCCTGGGGCTAGTGCCCTCCCTACCCTGGGGCTGGAGATGACCCCAATCTGCCCTGCCCTGCCCTGGCCCTGCCCCTCACCCTGTGCCATGGTCCTACATTCAGCTGGGAACGAAGAGAAGAACTTCCACCTTCAGCCTGATGGGCGTCTGCTGGTGCTGAAGGACCTGGATCGAGAGCGCGAAGCTCTCTTCACCTTCATAGTCAAGGCTTCAAGCAATCACAGCTGGACACCACCCCACGGGCCCTCACCAGTCCTGGACCTGGTCACTGACCTCAGCCTGCAGGAGGTGCGCGTGGTGATAGAGGACATCAATGACCAGCCACCACGCTTCACCAAGGCTGAGTACACTGCAGGTGCCAGGGCCGGAGCCTGGGCATGGGGTGAGGGTGGCCCCTGCCTACCACTTACACCCATCTGCCCATTCCTGCAGGAGTGGCCACTGACGCCAAGATGGGCTCGGAGTTGATCCAGGTGCTGGCCTTGGATGCAGACATTGGCAACAACAGCCTGGTCTTCTACAGTATCCTGGCCATTCACTACTTCCGGGCCTTTGCCAATGACTCTGAGGACGTGGGCCAGGTCTTCACCATGGGTAGGGGTCTGGTCACACAGAGGCGGCCTCCAACAAGACCTCTGTTGACTACACTGACTACAGTCCGGAAGACATGGGGGTGGTCTCTTCGGGCACCAGAGTATGGACGGCCGGCTGGCCATGTCCATCCTTCCATTCATTTGCTCACCACTTATCATCTGTCTGTTTAGCCGGTCACCTATCATTTATTAATCCTTTTTTCCAACCACCTATCCATATCTGCATCTACCCACCCACTTCCTTTTTCCTCCTCTTCCCATTTCCTCCTCCACCCATTATTTACCTGCCCATCCTTCTCGTCCATCCACCCACCCACCCGCCTTCCCATTCTCCATTCCATTCATCCGCCTGACTTCCCATTCGTGCACCCTCACCTTTGTGTAAGGCGCTGTGCTGGGCCCCAAGGAGCCGGGCTTGAAGAGCATACTTGTACCTACGATGTGCCTGTCTGCCCATGTGCTTCCCGGGGTCGGTGGCTGAGCCTGTGAGTTATGTCCTAGAAGGTGTCCCAGTGGATGTCCCATTACCTTACTTCCAGTCCCAACCCTTCCCTGATCTTCTCTGTCTGAAGAAGTCAACCCAGACTTCTTGGCCTGGCATTCGAGGCTCACCAGATCTTCCTCCTAATCCCCCTTTCTGGTTTCTCAGCCCCCTACTATTCTTCAGGGCCCTGTGCCCAGCAAAACCAACTGCACATCATTCCTTCAGCCTGCTCTACACCAGCCTCCCTTGGGCCTTCAGTCCCTTCTCTTTGCTTCCTGGGATACCGTCCCGACCTTGGCCTCTGCCTTCAGATGTGCTCCCCACAACCATCCTTTGAAATCGAGTCCACATGCCACCTCCTCCAAACACACAACCAGACACCTCCCTTTGCCCTCTGAGCTCCCTCTGCTCTTATTTTAATAAACTGAAACACAGAGAGGCTAAGTAGCAACAGGTCACCCAGCTGGAAAGTGGCAGATTTTAAACCCATGTCTACCATCTTCTAAGAGAAGACTGGGCAAAGGGAGAAGACTGCCTCCCGTGCTCGTTTCTCTCCGGAGGAATTCTGAAGTGTGTGAGACAGGGACACGCACAGACACCAGGAGGCTCAGAAGGACCCCAGTAGGGACAGACACCAGACTCCCACACTCATCGTCCTCAGGCCAGCACCCCCACAACTGCCCTGTTTAATATGCAGAACATTTAAATAACAACTTGGGTCAAGTTAAAAATCAGGAGAGTTCACTAGAAATCTGCATAAGGGCTGTAGGTCTCACAGCGCAAGCTGCCCCCCCACCGCCCCCACCCAGCCCTGCCCCCCACACACATAACAGCCGAGCTGCAGCCAGCACTGGGCTCTGCAGACATCCGGGGCCGAGATGCCGCAGGCCCAGGCTGCCTCCCCTCGGTGTGTCGCCTGCCTCTGGGGATTCTGGGACACTGGGTGGCCCCTGAGCTGCTCCCCACCCATGGGCTCTTCCTGCAGGGAGCGTGGATGGCATTCTGCGCACCTTTGACCTCTTCATGGCCTACAGCCCCGGCTACTTTGTGGTGGACATCGTGGCCCGGGACCTGGCAGGACACAACGACACAGCTATCATCGGCATCTACATCCTGAGGGATGACCAGCGTGTCAAGATCGTCATTAACGAGATCCCCGACCGTGTGCGTGGCTTTGAGGAAGAGTTCATCCGCCTGCTCTCCAACATCACCGGGGCCATTGTCAACACTGACGACGTGCAGGTGCCGACAGAACCCACCCTGGGGCTGGGGGCGGTGGAGGGAGAAGGGGCAGTAGGCCACTGGGAGGGACAGGTTATTGTGGAGAGGCAAGAGGTGTGAGAAGGGGTATAGGCCCCCTCAATCATTTCCTACCTGTATAGTCCTGAGAATGTCCTTCCAGGTCTCTGGGCCTGTTTTCTAATCTGTAAAATGGGGCACAGCATGCTGAAGTGATGGGCATCATGCTTGGTCCTCAGCGAGCACTGGGTAGTGCTGGGTTATTGGTAAGGCAGGACAGGAGGACTTTTAGAAGAGGCCTGCCCATCCCAGCCCATCCCTTACACGCGCCACACCCTGTGATGCCCCTTCTTGCCTAGTTCCATGTGGATATGAAGGGTCGGGTGAACTTCGCACAGACGGAGCTGCTCATCCACGTGGTGAACCGAGAAACCAACCGCATCCTGGACGTGGACCGGTGGGTGGGGGTCCATGCTCTGACTGTTGGTCCACCTCCCTGCCCTGGAACTGGGGAGGGGACCCGCCGACAGAAGCCGACAACACCGTCAGGCCTGCTGTGTGGCACTCTCCCCAGGGGGTGGGCAGGGTGCCCACAGAGAACACTGTGGGTAGAGCAGAGCTCTGCCCCTCTGCGCCTTACTCTCCCCATCTGCAAAATGGGAGACTGTGAGAATCAAACAGGATCCGGTATGAAGGGACGGTGAACCCTGTAAGACACAAAGCTATCCTAGCTAGGTGGGCTTCAATCTTCCAAGGCTGGGGGTGGGGGTGGGGGTGAACTTCAGGGGTCCGAAACAGGAACTGAGCAGACCAGCGGGCTGCTCCTGGGGGGCGGCCGAGGACAGGAGCTGAGGCACCTGCGCCCGCCCCGCCCAGGGTGATCCAGATGATCGACGAGAACAAGGAGCAGCTGCGGAACCTCTTCCGGAACTACAACGTCCTGGACGTGCAGCCTGCCATCTCTGTCCGGCTGCCCGACGACATGTCTGCCCTGCAGGTACCCCTGGGCGCACCTGCCCCTCCACCCCCAGGCCACCCTGGGGGCTCTCACCCGCTCACGCCTGGTCCTGTTTCCCCAGATGGCGATCATCGTCCTGGCCATTCTCCTCTTCCTGGCTGCCATGCTCTTCATCCTCATGAACTGGTACTACAGGACCATGTGAGTGACCCTGCGCCCGTGCCCTGAGACTGGCCGCCAGCCCGCTCCTGGGATGGCCAGGGAGGCAGGCAGCGCCAAGAGGCCAGCCCAGTCCCGGCCTCTCTCATCAGCGCTTCTCTTTGCCTCCCTCCAGACACAAGCGGAAACTCAAAGCCATAGTGGCCGGCTCTGCAGGTGAGCAAGGGCTGTGATGGGTGGGGCGGTCCGAGGGCAGCAGGGACTCCTGGGGAACTCACAGGCCCTGGACTGGGCCCAGGCTCCCACCCCTCCATGCCCCCAACCGCTCCCTGCAGGGAACCGCGGCTTCATCGACATCATGGACATGCCCAACACCAACAAGTATTCCTTTGACGGGTGAGTGCGCCCCAAGCCCTGCCTGGGGCCCTCTGTGCAGGCCTGCCAAGGACCCAGCTGAGGCAGCCACCTCCCTGCTGCCTCCCAAGCAGTGAGGGAAGCGGGCTGGCTGAAACCTGGGGTGTTGGCGCCCCCTGGTGGGCTAGCCTCCCCACTCTCTCCACCCTCAGAAACTCACCAGATTGGGCTCCCCACCCTTGACAGGCCCCTGAGTTCAAGTGTTGGGGGGGAGTTGGCTTTGGTCGGTGGGTACAGAGCCAGGCTTCCAAACCGAAGCTCATTCAGATTGGCATGTCGTCCTGTCCTGGTTCTAGTGGGATCCTAGGGGGAGGACGCACCCACAGGTGCCATGGAGCAATGGGCCTACCTTTGGCCCCTAAACCCCTATTCTGTGCGAGACACTACTGCAGGTGGACCAGAGAAACAGGAAGGGGTGAGGGCTGGGGCTGGTAGAGCCTGTCTACTCAAGCCTCCCAGCCTCACCCCACCGAACTCCCCACCTGCAGGGCCAACCCAGTATGGCTGGATCCTTTCTGCCGGAACCTGGAACTGGCCGCCCAGGCTGAGCACGAGGACGACCTGCCGGAGAACCTGAGTGAGATCGCCGACCTGTGGAACAGCCCCACCCGCACGCATGTGAGCCAGGCCAGAGCCGGGGGCGGGGTGGACTTTCATGAGGGACGGGGCAGAGGTAGGCTGGGTCTTCGCCAGCACTGGCCAAGAAGCTGTTACCTAGGAGGTGGTCCCCTGCCCTGTGCGTTTGCACACACACTCCACCTCTGGTCCAGCTGACACCCTTTGTCCCCAGGGAACGTTTGGACGTGAGCCAGCAGCAGTGAAACCCGACGACGACCGGTACTTGCGTGCGGCCATCCAGGAGTATGACAACATCGCCAAGCTGGGCCAGATCATTCGGGAGGGGCCCATCAAGGTGAGCCCTCCCTGCAGGCCCCCTGCACCCCCGCCCCCAGGCCCCTGGCTAAGCTTGGACCTGCTCCAGAAGATACAGGGAGGGAAGAGTTTTCTCCCCCTCCAGGTTCAGCGAGACCTGCCCTCCACTGGGGCAAGACCACCAGAGGAAAGGGGGCCTGGGCACTGGGGCTGACCATGGGCTGCTTCAGCCTGAGGGCCCTTGGACCAGGGCGCCGCTGCGGGTTGTTGCCAGGCTCTGCCCCGATCCTCTCCGCTGGGGCTAGAGGCCTGTGCCTCCGGGATCCCCAGTCAGCCTCCATGGCCCCTTCTGTGCTATGGGAGTGAATGAGGGTTGGGGAGGCCGCAAAGGGCTGTGGTGGGGGGTTAACCCTCTCCCTCCCCCAGGGCTCGCTGCTGAAGGTGGTCCTGGAGGATTACTTGCGGCTCAAAAAGCTTTTTGCACAGCGGATGGTGCAAAAAGCCTCCTCCTGCCACTCCTCCATCTCCGAGGTAGCCGGGAGGGCAGGGGAGCTGTGTGCCGTGCCCCAGTCCTGGGGGTGCTCTCTTTCTCTCTCTCTCTCTCGCTCTCCTGCTACCCTCCTCCTCCTCAGAGTCACGGAGCTCAGCAGCCAAGACCAAGAGAACAGTGGGTGGGGGTGCAGGAGAGGGGCAGCGGGCTCTGCTTCCTGGGTTCTGCAGTGGGCTTTGTAGGCATGGGTGGGCATAAGGAGGTGTTTCTAAGATTTGAGGAACCCTAAGAATATACCTTAATGGGGTGATGTCATTTAAAGAAACTGGCTATAGAGTCAAATAGGTGTACATATATCTTGCCTACGGTGATAAAGTGTCAGACTTTACCTAAAACCCAATTCCTGGCTGGGCCAACATCCCCGAGTGAAATGGGCTGACGCTGGGTTCCACACAGAACAAAAGCGCCATCTGTGGGTCTCCACTGCACCCCATTAGTCCCTCCAACTTCACCTGGGGTCACTTTCAGCCTGGCCACTAGTGTTGACCTTGCTTGAGACCAACTCAATCACAAACCCAACACTACGGTTGCATCACAGGGTTTTTACAGATCAAAGCAAACACATACAAGTCAAGGCTCACAGGAGCCCATACTCCCAACACGTCCATAGCACCGCAGTCTCCACGGTTCCCCTTCGCCCCGTGTGAGAAACGCTGCTGGAGGCTGCACAGGCCCTCTGTATGAGCCCAGGGTTCCTGTGTGCAGGAGGGAGAAGACAGGCGTGCAGCAGGTAGGACTCTGGAGCCACCCACCTGCTACCCCTTGCACCCAGCTCTGAGCATGTGGTGGGTCCTGGACTCTTGCAGCTGATCCAGACGGAGCTGGAGGAGGAGCCAGGGGAGCGCAGCCCAGGCCAAGGCAGCCTGCGCTTCTGCCACAAGCCGCCGCCTGAGCTCAAGGGACCCGACGGAATCCACTTGGTGCACGGCAGCACAGGCACGCTCCTGGCCACCGACCTCAACAGCCTGCCCGAGGACGACCAGAAGGGGCTGGGCCGCTCGCTGGAGACACTGACAGCTGCTGAGGCCAGTGCCTTTGAGCGCAACGCCCGCACGGAGTCGGCCAAATCCACGCCCCTGCACAAACTCCGAGACGTGATCATGGAGAGCCCCCTGGAGATCACGGAGCTATGACAAGACCGCAGAGCCTCACTGGTGTGCAAGGCACCAGGACCTCGGGGTGCAGCCCCTCCTGGCCAACCCGAGACCCTAGCTCAGACCTCGGGCGGGTCCAGCAGCAGCAGCCTGCGTCAACACCTCAGATTCCTCTTCTGCCAGGCACTCCTTCAGTATCTGATCTCTACCTTCACAAAATTTGTTATTTTTTTAAGAAAACTGAACAAAAATGTTAAGAGTCTAAGGATGAGGTAAGGAGCGTCACTGGGGGACCAGGAGTTTAAAGACCAACTCAGCCCAAGCTGAGCTGAGAGGCCAAGTAGGCCCCCCGCCCCTGCCGGCCTCACTCCGACTTCAGTTCTCACTGCGTTTCTGCCACGTTCTTGGCTGGACATCCAGGTGGGGGCAGTGAGTGACCTCTGCCTCCCCACGTGGACAAGGTTACTACCCAGACCACACTCTCCATCACTCTGGCTTCCCAAATGTACCCAACTCATACAGAAAAATGACTGATATTCCCTTGGGTTTTGAATATAGAGTGTTCATCTGTGTTCCTTTTTAAATTAAGTTATTCCCTCAATATTTTCCCCTTGGTTTGTTTCACTGGTACTCACTGAACATTTCTGGAATGGTCTGAATTTTAAAAAGTAAAGCAGCTCATGAGGAACTGGCACTCACTCTGGTGAACTACTGCGTAGTTGGCCTCGGGAGGCGGGAGGGGGCGGGGTGAAGGGCACGGAGGTGGGGCCCACCCCGGCTCCAGGTATTTCAGGGAGGGCGGGGGGCTTTCTTTACCCACTTTGCTTTCTTCCTCTAAGAGGTGCCACAGGACTGCTGGGCACTCACAGGCCCATGGCCTTGAAGAGCTTAATCAGAAACCAAACCTCTGGCCGAGGTATCCCAGAAACACTCAGATCTGATTGACCAGGCTTTATTGTTAAATTACAGAAAGTCAAGTGCAAAACAAAAATATTGTTAAGTCCGTTTAATGGCAACTGCAGGTCTTGCTGTCTCCTGGCCAACGGAGGTGCAGCAGGAGACTCAGCCACACCAGAGAGAGGCCAAGGCCCCCACACAGCCCCAGCAGGCCTCTACCTGGAAGCCAGAGCCTTGTCTTCCACATGTATGTCAAAGGCAAAAAGGATAGCTCTGAGATGGGTCAGAGGTGGGGGCTGAGCCTGCCCAGGGCGGTGGGGGACCCTGGGCAGCAGAGCAGGGCGCAAAGCAGGCCTCAGCAGTCAGGCAGACACAGGAGCAGGCATGAGGGGGTCGCCACCGCCACACATTCACGCACAAAAGCCAGGCCCACCGGACCAGGTCCACACAGAGCTGAGAGGTTGCATCCAGGCAGACTTTCCCCCTCCCACCCAACCCTGAACAAGGCATCACCAGGAATGACACAGGAAAGCTGGATCGAAGGTTTACTCAGGGAGAGGGAGCCCAAACCCCACCCAGGTCTCCTAAGCAGCCCTTCCAAAATCTATCAGTGCAATCTACACAGTGTGAAAAGCCTGATCATTTTGAGCCTAGAATCTTTTATATAAAGCTACCTGTTTTGCTTGTTTGGCTAGCAGCCAAGAGGCCCAGGAAGAGGGGTGACACCCTCCTCCGGCTGAGGTCCTGCCAGCATTCAGGGCCCCTTCCTCATCCCGGTACCACCGTGCAAGGGTGCAGTATGTCATTAACCATGTAGCAGAAAGAAAAGGGACACCCAAGCAGCTATGTCACAGCAGGCTGGGCACCTCCACACAGACAGCAAGGCTACTGATAAGGGAGATAAGAAACGGGGGTGGGGGGTATTGTTATGACAAAGTTGACAGGTCATCCCTCTAGACACATAAGTACGAATAGATGCTGTAGTTTCTCCAAGATGGAACATTCTTTCTAGTTCCACACGTGACGTTTGCAATGCTCAACGGCCTGACAGGAGAGAGAAAACCGGATTAGTCTTCAGGACCAAACTCCGCTCCTGGCCCATTCATGCATCAGACATCACCCCAAAATGGAGCCTGTTCATCTTGTCCTAGGTTAGCCGGATGGCACCAGACACTGAAGACCCCAGGACAGCATCTTATGAGGTCATCACTTTTGGGGACTCAAAAGACAAGCATCCAGCAGAGCAGGTGCAAAGCAGGAGTGTTTTGCAGATCAGCCCCCATGCAGGGAGTCACAGGTGTAAGCCCCAGCACCAGTGGACAGCCCATGCTGGAGGCCCCACGCAGGACCCCTCACCCCAGTCAGAGGTACAGTCCAGCTCAGGCCTTGAGAGACAGACCGCCAGGGACGTTCACCCAGGGCAGCAGCAGAAACCCACTCCTCCACTGACACGCCACGGGATGGGGCCTGGCTGCAGGCAGGCACTGGACACAGCCAGGACGGGCCTTGCCACCCCTCCCGGCAGGGGACCAAAATGATGCAACCTCCCCAAAAGCAGCAGTCAGCCCCACCCCCACCCCAAGGGAGAAAAAGTTGCACAAACGAACATTAAGCAACAAAGGCAGGTCCAAACATCCCCACCCAGGAAAGGAGCGTGGGTCACCCAACTGTTGGCCAGCCACCCACCAGGACGGTGCCACGGTACCTACCCTGGGGCTGTTGGGCAGGTGCCAACTCTCAGGGCCTTTCAAGAACAGCTCTGCTTGGCCTTGGGTACAGATTCAGGCCAGGCTCCACCCAGGGCAAAAGTGACTGAGGGGCATGAGGACTTTTGCAAGAACTGGGGCAGTGAAATCAGTGGGCCTTGTGAAATCCGTGGGGGCACCTCACGCAAACCTGACCCTCTCGAAGGGAAGTACAGGCGAAAGCAAGAAAGCAGAAACAAAAATATCCATGCTCACTCTTCACTTCTCGAAGACAAGAACACAGCTGGGCCGGCCTTTGCCAAGCAGCCAGCTGTGAGTAAGCCTAACTGCCTCCCCTGACCTCAGTTTCCCGCTAACATAAAGACATGGCGGATGGCTGTCCCAGGATGGCTGTCCCAGAGGCTCCCGGGAAGGCAGGCCTGTGGAGCGGGCGCTGGGCTACTCACGTTGCACAAGGTGGCCGTCTCCATGTTCTGGCACCAGTAGCTTGGGCCCCAGACACACCTCTCTGTTCCCAAAAGAGGCTTACGGGCTGCAGGGCAGGCCCCAATTTTCTGTTTGGTGAAAAAAGGGCAAAAACAGAGGAAGAATTAGATCTGCCCAACGAAGCCTTTTCAAACGGAAGCTGCCAGCTTCTGCCCTCAGGAATCAGAGCTCTGCTGTGCACATTCAGAAGCATCGGGGCTGCTGAGTGAAGTGGTGCGGCCTGGAGGCCCGGCTCTCTATCTTCGGGGCTCTGCCACCCCCTCCCCAGAGACTGCCCCACAGTTGAAATCCCAGAGGGCCCTCTGGGGCCCCCCAATCCCTGCCAGGTCGCGCCACCCAGCAGAGCTCACCGAGCACACGTAGGACGGCTCCATCACCTCCACCAGGACCTCGATCAGCACAGGCTCGTACTCGCTCACAAACTGGTCGCACTAGGAAGCAAACAGGGACACGGGTGCAGGTCTAGGTGTGCCCCAGCTGAGAGAGTGGGGCACAAAAGGAGGGGGCGGGACATGCTCTTCTACAAGAATTCCCGACACTGCCAACCCAGCAGCCCCAGGGCCTCCTTCCCCAGGTGCCCCGCGCCCCCCATACTCCGTCTCATTTGCTTATGTTACTTCCCCCCAGTGGCTCCATCAGAGCCAACAGATCGCCTCTGAGAAAATGTCACTGGACTCCACTCCTACAGGCACGGCAGGCGCAGGCGCAACCTGTGAACAGTTCTGCTCTCGCGTCCCCGGGTGGGCTCGGTTCTGGCAGGAAGCAGCCCGGGCACACCTGCTTGTTGTACGGGTCGGGCAGGAAGTTGCAGCCTTTCTCGAGAGCAGCCAGGATCTCCTCCTTTGTGCTGTTTTTCTCCAGGTTTTGGTCCAAATAGCCAACCAGCTTCTTGCACACCTCACAGAAGCCACCGTCCTTCTGAACCACGTGCACTATGCAGAGAGCACAGGCTCAGTGCCGGCAGGGCCCCCGCGCCCCCACGGGCCTGGCCAGCCGCCCCCACGGCGCTCACCGGTCAGCGCCTGCCGTCTCTGGGAGGCGCAGAGGTGGAGCAGGTTGCACACCAGCTCCGGGCTCGCCTCCTGCAGGAGGATTGACAGGATGGACCTGCCGTAGGTGTCCACCACCTCCTGGCACTCTTCCGACAAGGACGTGGGCAATTTTGAGCATATTTTATCAAAAGCGTGAATTATTTCTTCCTGAAACACAAGAAGATCGTGTGAGAAGACGGAAGGCTGGGTAGGGGTGGGTGAGACTCTGAAAAGGCTAACATGACCAGGAACCCAGTCAGAGCCACAAAGCAGGGCAAAGCGGCCTCCTCCCGCCTCGGCCCAGGGGGCCCCACTGATGGGGCGCGGTCATATCAATTCCCAGGCGGGGGGCCACCACCGGCAAGGGCCAAGCCAACGTCTTCTGCTGGGTTCTCCCACGAGGCTACGCTGGCTCAAGGAGAGCCGAGCTCCCTCCCCCAGGACGGCAGCATTCCGGAGATCCGCACACCTCGGTCTTGTTGCTGTCGATCAGCTTGACGATCTCCTTCACCACGTACTCACACAACTCGCAGGTGACGTCAGGCTTCGCCTGGACCAAGTCCTTCTGTTCAGAGCATGAAAAGAAGTGACTTGAATGCTGAGACCCCCGCCTTGCCCCTTGGCCCTGCTCCTCTACAGGAGAGGGGACACAGAGACCAAGCACAGGTTAGCATCACAAAGGGCCACTTCCTCCTGAATTCAGAACGAGGTGCACTTTCCCCCCAGGGTCTCAGTTCTAGTCCCTCTGGTTTTCATGAGATGGGAGACCCATCCCGTTGGCCAATTCTCTGACGGCCACAACCTCCAGCCACCCCGACCTCCCCAATCCAGAATTTACACTTCAGTGCGAGCAGGGAAACTGTCCCCCTCCCCAAAGAGGAGACATTATCCTGTTCGGTGACATCATCCCATCATTCAGCGTCCTCCCAGAGAGGGGATGGAGAAGGGTTTAAGAGCCAGTTTTAAACACATTTCAGGTCTGCTCTTGGGCTTCAAGTCTTATTAACACCTGAAACTGCTTCTCTGGAGCCTGCCTTTAACGAGGCCGTACAGCTGAACAGGACTTCCTGTGACGACAGCATTCTCCATGACACCATCAAATACAACAGTCACTAGCCACATGTGTCTAATAGGTACTTGAAATGTAGCTAGTGTACCCAAGGAACTGACTTTTTTTAATTATTTAATTTTATTTAAATTTAAGTAGCCACATGTGACTAGAATACAAGCTATAACTCTCCATTTTCTCCAGCCATTAATTCTACCAGCCAGGTGGGCCAGGGCCTAGGAGCACCCCAACTGGGGATTTGGGGCAGGCACCTTAACACTTCCCAAGGTCCTCGCGCTGCACGTGCTGAGAGCAGACAGGGGAGGGAGAAGACGGCCAAAGGAGAGCAACACGGGCACTCCAGAACGAGAAGCGCACGCACATGCCAGTGCGGAGACATCGGGTGGCCTGGGCCCTTGGGAACTAGGCTGCAAGCCCCACAAACAAGACAGCCCCGCTCACCACTAGAGGCAGGCTGTTCTGAGCCTCAATCTCTGAAACACTGCCTGAGCCATAAGGCATGATGGGTACAAACTGACTATGGGATGAAGGAGGCTCTTCACCAAGTGACACGAAACACATGCTCGCGCCTGCAGACGGCGCATCCCGAGAGACTTCTGTGCAAGCCGGAGGCTGGTCTGGGTGGAACACCGAGCCTGCACCACGGCTACGGTGTCAGGGAAGATGGGAGGGAGGCCAGAGAGAGCACATCAGAAAGGTCAGGTGGAGCTGGGCACTCAGAAATGACCTTGCGTGACGCGCTCTGACGTAGACTCCATCCTGTGAGCCCGGGGGCTTATAACCAAGGGAATAAGTGAACTCAGTATGCCCCTGGGCGGTACAACACAATGACACCAGGCACCTTAATGGGCTCCACCAGTTCCAGGGCAGGGACGACGCTCTCCGAGACCACTCTGGCAGGGAGCAGAGGCTGCATGGGCACCTCCTTGACCTGGTCACAGAACCCGACCAGTCCACAGATGTCTTTGGGTTGCTGAAGAGAGCACAGAAAAGGCAGTCAGATGTACGCCCCCACCATCCACCCCCTAGTCCCACCCTCTGTATACAAGGGTCAGGGTGCTAAGGGAGCATTCTGGTCCCGGTGCCAAGGGCTAACTGCCCACCCCAGTCCAGACAAGTAAACACTCCATATTAAATCTAAATGAGCTCATGCAAGTGCAGACGGGCCAGTTTCACGGAAGGGAAGGGACCACACAAGGCTCTGAGGGGGGACGAGACAGAACCGCTGTCTCTGCTCCAACCAGGGAGCACCCCGGGGAAACCAGAATCCCAGCACCTTTAATGGGTGGCTGGTCATCTCCAAGGACACTGGTCTGCTTTAGGACCTGTTTTCCAGTTGAGCTCGGTAGGAAGTAGGCGCTATGTTCTTTCTAGAGGACTATGCCCGTAAACTAACAGAAAGCCAAACGTGTTAGAACTAAAACCACAGCAGGTCATAAGGTGGCGGGACACTTAAAATGATGCACTAAGGGGAAATGTTGGCTTTTTTAAAAACCACGTTATACATCCACAATTTCACACACGGTACACATGAAAACCCAGTCACCCAAATTAATGAGTCTTTCACATCACCAGATTTACCCCCTTCCCCAGCCAGACACCGAACCACAGAGAACCAGACCCTCTGGACGACATCCTGACCACTTCACCACTTGGCGGCCAAGAGCAAGGAAGTATACAGACTCCGTATACTTCACACACCAAATGCACCCAGCAACCACCTCCGCCCGACGGCATCTGACTCCCGCCACCAAACCGAAGAGCAGCGGGAACGGGGTTGCTAAAAACGAGACCTGTTCAGGGAAGAGAGCCAGACCATGGCCGGGGTTCATCTTGTTTCAATACTGAGAAGGCTCTAGGATTAATTAAATCCTAGAATGGAGGAGTCTGAAAGTGTATCTGAAGTGCCCTCTCTCTGGCACACTTGACAGGGGGAAAACAGAAGGGGGCCAAAGCCACAGCAAGCTTTTTAGAAAAAAGGCAAAGACTCAGGAGGTGCGTGGCTGCTTTGTCTCAGATCAGCTTTGTTCTAGTAACTCCAGAAGGGGCCTAAGTGGAAATGTGGGTATTCCAGCCAAAGTCCTCTCCCACCAGCCTTCAAAAAACCCTGGAAAAATCTTCAGTTCCACGCTTGGAAGGAGGCCATGCTCGGGACAGCCCCCAAAGGGCACCTGGCTCAGTAAGTCTGGTCTGATGGGGCCCTGGGACCCACGGGACCCCATCGCCCGGGGGCAGCAGTTGCAATCAAGAGATTGTTTCCAATGCTCTGGATTGGCAGACGGGGAAGAGTCTGCTCACCGTGTGCAAACAATTCGCTCATGCAGGACAGGCATCCCGGGGTTACGGAAAACAGGACTAAAGACATGCAGGGCTGAGTCGTGACAGAAACAAGGTCCCGCTGGAAGTCAGGCTTACAGTGAGGTGGCTTAGGCACCTCCGGGACCACCCACGGCTCCCCGTCATCAAGCCAGGGACTGCATCTGGCCCCCCGGGCACTGATTCTGTTCAGAGTGCACGGCTCTGAACAAGGCCCCCTGAAGGGGAGATGAACCCCCAACCCCTCACGGGCTGCATCACAGGGAAGGGACCAGAGGCCCCCTACCGGCCCGAAAGCACAGAGAGGGGCCCAGCCCTTCACATCCTCGCCTTGTGTCTGTCAGGGGGTCATGCCACACACAAAACACGAGCAAAGGAGCTACAGGAGCAGCACACCACTACTACAAGCAGAACCCCGTCACGTACCTGATCCTGCTGTTGAACAAAAAAACAGGAAATCGGAGATAAAAAATAAGAGAAAGGAAAGGACACAACAGTTAAGAAAAGATTAAAATAACGACAATCAAGCTGTTGACCCGGTGTAAGGATGCGGACACAGACACAGCACAGCCACCTACCTTGCTCCTACGACCAAGTGCACAGGCGCCCCAAAGACGCTCGGGCCCTCCCTCAAGGGCGGGCCACACGCCCCAGCCTGTGCGGGCACCGTCCCCACATCCCAGACACACCACATCATGTTCGAAGCACGGGGAGGCAGGTCGGTCCCCAGAAAATGCCACATCGTGAAGGGCTCTCCACCCCCAGAAGCCTGACCCCACCACACCTGCAAGGCCCTCCCCTCAGGCTGGTGCCAAACACAAAAGGGAGCCAGACACAGGTCTGCCCACATCAGGGGCGAGTGCTGCAAAACAGACCGGGAGGGGCTTGGGACCCCCAGCCACACTCTCCGCCGCCCAGGTCCTCCTGTAGTTCACCCCCAGGTGGCCAAACGCCAGCCTGGAAGGCTGGTCTGACCCTCTACTGAAGCTTTGCCTTTTGATTCAGCAATTCCAGTTTCAATTACCCAGACTAAGGGGAAAACGGATTCGGCTGTGAGAATGCTTGCCATGATTTCCATCCCGGGGCAAACCTGAAAACGAGCTAAAGACACCCAGCCCCAAGGGGCTGGTTGCATAAATCATGTCCCTGTCACCCGGTGGCCCACCACACAGCCACTTTAAAATCAACGCACAAAATATTTAATGACCAACATAATTTTAGATAAAAACTACAAACTGAAAAATTTGAAGTAGTATATAAAAGATGACGCCACTGATGTTTTTTAAAACCCTAAATGATTTTTTTATTTGGGAACTATTATCCCTATTTTCAAAGAATTAATGTAGCGTAATTTTTCAATGAGAAAAAAAAATTTTTTAATTAGCTATGAAAAAGCATTTACTAGATCAAGTCACACTAAAGGCTTATTTTTTCCTACCATCACTGAACGCCTGTGTAAGCTGCCTCTGAACAAGGTGCGGTGTGAGCAACGATCCCAAAGGACTCCCCGGGACTGGGTGCGGCCCTGAGGCTGGCGCAGGGCCAGGCAGGGAACCTTCTAGGCTCTGCCGGTATTAAGGTCTCAACTACTCAACTCTGGGGCAGTAGCACAAAATGGGCTTTGCGGAGCTCCAGTAAGAGCACGAAACAGCCCCTGGTTAGAGCATAAACGCCAGGACTGCAGGCGTCTCACGCCATCAGAAGCAGGCGCGACGGAGAGGAGAAAGCGCGCCCGCCCCCTAAGCCCCGCAGGCCAGGCCTCCGGAGGCTGGAGTACATTCCCAGTGGGGTGATGCCTCAGACCGCCCTGCTCTGCACGCCCGCTTTCTGTGTGCGGGGCCAGCTCATGGCTGTTGCTTCCCAGCTCCAGTGACAAAGGGACGCCCCTGCCACCTGGGGACACCAGAGCGAGTGTGAGCGTTACGGACTCGAGCAGCAGCGCCAGCTGACACCGCTGCAGAGTGTGGGCCGACTCCACAAAGCAGGACTCCCCCTGAGAATTCAGGCCTGGCAGAGCTGCAGAGCTGACTGTCCCCATGGGGCCCGGGGTGAAAGCCAAATAAATGCTGGCCGTCTGGTGGCCGGCTCACACACGCAGAGGCAAGGGAACCGACAAGAAGGCACCAGGGCAGCGCTGAGGGCCAGGCGAAGCAAGGTGAGGGGAGGTAGTGAGCTGCAGGGGGGAGTCGGCTGGTCAAAAAGGGCTCATCTTGATCCCCTTTAGTTAAACTCAAAGGCACACAAGGGAAAGGAAACCATACACTCTTCCAAGTTCCTGGAAATCAGAAAGCTTGAGGTGAACGCTAACGAGGACACCCCCCACCACCTACCATGTGCATCATCATCTGGATGGCGATGTCGGAGTACTGGTTGACATAGTTCTTGCACTGGGGACAGAGACACCGACTGTCAGTGAGGCTAGCTGCTACACCACACCGAAAACCCCAGCACTGCCTCCACCCCCAACAGTGGAGTCTTGTGCATGTCTGCTCTGGGCAGTTTTATTAAGACAAGAATGGCAGCTTGTTTCTAGTGTTGTTCCTTATATGATCACTGGGAGAAAAAGAAACCCTCATAAAAACGGTCTCCTTCCACTGTTTTGTCCCAAGAGTTACGTTATATACACAAATGCAATCAACCACAAAGTAAGGACCCACCACCCACTCCAGCTGCTTGCTAATTAAAAGGGAAAGGGGGTTGCTTGAACAATCTCTTCCTCAAAGCCCTTAAGATGGAACTTAAAATGGGACCCCAGGAAGTGGAGTTTTGGTTCCCCCACCCCTGGCTGCTGGGCCCACGAAGACACAAGGCTCACCATGTCAGCCATGCCAGGCCCCAGGCGGTCACACTGCTCCCTGGCATGCTCCACCAAGGCCTCGACAAAGGTGGAGTTGGTCCTCACGGCAGTCTGGATGTCGGTCACCAGCTGGATGCAGTCCTGGCAGACGTCCCCACCAGCCTAGAGACACAGGCACGGGCGGGCTGCACACGCTGCAGTCCTACACCGACTAGGAGGATGCAGACCCCTAGGGAAACGTCCCGCATGCGCCCGAGCACAGAACTCCCTGAGCAGTTCGTTCATACTGTGGTTTCACAGGCTCTAAAACCCCTGACAGTTTTAAGATCAATTTGACATTGATTTTAGTAAAACTTAACAGGGAGGGAGGGCAATCTTGCGTATTTTAAAAATCCGTTTTAAAATTCGGTTTAATCTAATGTAAATACCCAGGTTCCTCAGAGAGTCCAGGACACAGCCACCCAGGGGCTGGCTGCTGCAGACGCCCGGTGTAAGAACAGCCTGCACACCGCCCGCTTGCGCGGACGCCGTCCGGGCCGCGTCTCTAGCCCAAACACACGTGGGGCCCTGCGGCGCGGCCTGCAGCCTTACCTTCGGCTGGGGCTCTTTGTGAGGGCCATCCTGAGGGTAGAGGAGGAGGGGGATGTTGGCCATGAAGGGAGACACCACCTCAGCCAGGTCCAGTTCTGGGATCTTATTGGACTCCAGCTGTTTCTGGTGGTTGAGCTCTGCCAGGTGCTTCTGAAGAGACTCGCAGAGGTTGAGGGAGGAGCACACCTCCCCGGGGTCGCTCTGGTGGGAAAGAAGTCCAGCTGGAATCCTCTCCCCAGAGGAAAACCAACAGGCCACCTGGCGCCTCTGAATTGGTCCCTTCCCTGCAGGCACACCCAGTGCGCAGGCGTCTCAAACCAACCCGCCCCACCCACTCCCTTTCCCTCTCCTCTTAGCAATGGCCTGAGCACCACACTCCCTGCGGTTCAAGCCGGAAACCTGGAGCACATCCCCTCCATCAACAAATCCAGTCCACTTATCCTCTAAAAATTATGAGCCCTGGCTGGTGTGGCTCAGTGGACTGAGCACCAGCCTGTGAAACGAAAGGTCACTAGTTCGATTCCCAGTCAGGGCACATGCCGGGGTTGCCAGCTTGGTCCCCAGTTGGGGGTGTGCAAGGGGCAACCGATCAATGTTTCTCTGCCTCTCTTTCCCTCCAATCCCTTCCTCTCTCTCTAAAAGTAAGTAAAATCTTTTTTAAAATAAATAAAGATGCATCTGTACGTCCCCACTGCCCCCAGTACATCTGGTGCCTGAGAGCCCTGCCAGCTTCCCTTCTTTCAACTCCCAACCGGGGGGACCTAGACCAAACCCTCTCAAAAGGCACCTAGGGTCACGGCACTCCCCTCCTTGAAGCTCACAAGGACTTCCTGCCGACCCGCAGCCCTGAACTGTGGCCTAGAAGGCTCTGCGTGACGTAACACCATGCTCCTCACGGAAACCCTCAGGGTCGTGGCCCTATCAGGTTTCCAAGCACCTCTTCTTAGAGTCTTTCCAAATTCCACAAACCCGGCTCCCAGCTCATGGCTGAAAACCCAACCTCTGGCACAGTTTACACATACTAGATACTTATTGCACGAAGGCTGAGCATCCTTGTAGCTGAACCCACAAGTACATTCCCTGGCTCACTCCTTAGGATAAAAAAATCACAGAAGTTAAATGAATTACTTGTTCAAGGCAGGAGTTGCCAGATCAGCACCTATTAACACTATGCTGGTAGTAATTCCCACCATGATCCCGTGAGCTCCTGTTTCTTGCACCCTCCCCAACCCTCGGCAAGCTGCAGGCAGAGTGTTCTGCTGTGCCAGAGCCATTCTTGGCTGTCAGGACTGCAGTGAGGGGCTGCTGGAAAACCCAAATGGACTTTCCACTTCAATGACTCTGTCCTGGTCTGGTACATCCCTGGATCCCAGCAGTGCCTTGAAAGAAGACCTATTCACCACCACATACCATCTCCCCCTTGATCATGTCGAGGATGATGGGGAGGTAGGAGTCCACAATGTCCTTGCACGAGGCAGACATGTCCGGCTTCGGAAGCCAGTCGCAGGTCTTCTCCAAGTACACGAGGATCTCTTGCTAGAGAGGACACAGGCAAGGGCAGATCAGGAAGCACTTCTCTACAAACGGGCTGGAAGCCAAGAGGCCCTCTACGACTCCCAGAACAGTGAAGGCTGGGAAACAGTAACCCTCATGCAAGAGGTCCTGGGGGAGGGGAAGTGGGTGCTGTCGGATCAGAGGGGCAAAAAGCAGACCCTCCAACCCACAGCCTCACAGGCACAGGGAATTCCAAGTGAGCTGAGGTAGCCAAACAGGCCCGAGGCCATCGGCATGCCCACAGAATCACAGTCGGCCTTGAGCATTGAACTTGTGGGGAGAGCAGGGGAGCAAACTCAGGCCCACAGCCTGTTTCTGTATAGCTTGTGACCAAGAAAGGTTTTTACATTTTTAAAAGATGGGGTGGAAAAAACTGCGTGACAGAAACGGTATGTACCCACCTGACCTAATTACCCCCTACCTGGGCCTAGACCACCGCGTGTCAGACCCCCGGCCCGGGGGCACAGCTTCTAAGCACTGAACATGCATTGCCATGTGGCCGCCACTCACACGGCCACAGACGCCTGTTGGGGCTCACCTCAGTGGCGTTGTCTTTCAGCATGTTGTCCGCTGCGGTGATGACGTCTTTACATATGTCGCAGGGAAGGGATTTCTAAGAGGGAAGCACAGAGAGAGAGCAACTCGGTGTCTGTGGGGCATGACTCACACCACGCACAGCTGAAAACTCCCCTGGCCTTTCCCCGTTTCATCTGGCCAGGGACAAGCTCGCGGCCACGTCTGACGCACAGGCACATGCTGGTCCCCAGCCGACACACGCCGCACTAGGAGGCCACAGAGGAAGGCCTGATGGCCAGGGGACTCTGTGCTTCTGCTGCACAGACGCACTTGTCTCGCACCCCGCGGCTCAGCACTGCGCTCAGCGCACGCAGCGCAGGCCAGTTTCAGGTGAACACTCGCAACAGCTCCATGAGAAAACGGGCTCAGGGAGGTGAAAATCGGAGCAGTGGAAACCACAGAAAATCGGTGACCCACTGCGACGTCACCAGGGACCAATGTCACTATCAGAGTTGAAGCGGGTGGGCAGGGAAGCAAGCCCCAGCCGACCCCGGAGCTTCTGTGCGCCCACACTGGCCCTATCACCTGCGTCCCGTCCACCCTCCACGTCCCAGTCAGGGCCGTGCTCGGTGGGAGGCCACCTGTCCCCACTCCAGAGCGCAAGGCACCACACGTGTCTGCTGACGAGCTGAGGCACCCACCATGGCCCCACATGGCCCAGGACCATGGAAAATCTAGTTGGTTCTCAGAGTTCTTGGGGGGCTCCCTTCTTGACATGAGCTGATTTCTGACCCATGAAGAAGGAATTAACATGTCTGGGTAAGATTAAGGAATACCGGTGACCTCAGCTGCATTCAGAGAGACCAATCTGAACTTAGTTGGGCCAATAATGTGCATGGGACCAACCAGGAGAGATTCCGGCACCATTCATGAAACTACCCTATCAAAAGAGAAAGATCTGAAGTCCTGGCCTGACACACATTAAACTTGGAAAGAGGACACAGTATTAAAGACAAGGTCAGGAGCAACTTAGAGACCAAATCCGAAAGTAATTGAGGCAATAGGCAATGTTCCAATGAATTCAGAAAATATTTCTTAAGAGCAGTGGTATTTAAGTCGTCATTCTTCTCTCACTGATTCTACCGGCCACTGACGAGTGTTAAAACTTGAACTCCACTCAGTCAAACCTGGCCTGTCCCACAGGAAGTGGCACATCCCAGAGGAAGCAAAGAGCACCTCCTGCTGGTGCAGCCAGCAGGGCCTGGGCATCTCACGATGGGGTTCAGTTACAGGAAGAATGCACCTGAGGTCTGTCACTTTAGAGTGTTCCCAGTGAGTGTTAAGAGCCCCACATTAATGTGCTATTTTTAACATTGTTTAGCCCTGGCTGGTGTGGCTCAGTGGACTGAGTACCAGACTGCGAACCAAAGGATTCCCAGTCAGGGCACATGCCTAGGCGGGTTGCAGGCCAGGTCCCCCATAGAAGGCGTGTAAGAGGCAACCACACACTGGTGTTTCTCTCCCTCTTTCTCCCTTCCTTCCCCTCTCTAAAAATAAATAAATAAAATCTTTTAAAAAAACTTTAAATGAAAAACAAAATCAGTGGCTTTTTTTCCAGGATGATCATAGCTGGAAATAAAATTATAAACACTAAAGCTCTAGGGTCTGAATTAGTGACCCAAACAGGCGGCCGAGAGAGGCAGAGAAGAAAACATCAAAAAGGGGGAAGGACCTGAAAAGCTTCGCATCTCCTTTCTGGGTGAGTGGCCACGGGTGAACGCGGTCCTCGTGTGCACGGCTCTGGGAATGAGAGCTGCGCACCCACTGCAGGCCCCTCCCCTGGCTCACGTAGGCAGGGTCGGCACAGGGGCCTGGAGGGCAGCACGGAGCACACGGCGTGGGCACCGGCGGGCCGCACCCTGTCTCTGCCACCCTACCCCTCCAACCTGTGTTCTCTCCACGGTGAAAGGGGCACGCCCACCAGCAGGTGGTCCCGCCTCCCTCGCAGGGTCGCTGACAGAAGCAAACAAAACGAGGCAAAAGAAAGGGCTTTGTCAACGGCGGCAGGCACAGATGCCAGCACAGGGCGGAGCGCAGAACCGAGGGCACTCACCACCGTCGGCTTGTTCCAGACGGTCTGCAGGCAGTGCTTCACAGCCCCACAGTTGGCCGCCGTCTTCACATTCTGGCACCACACCTCGGAGCCTCGGGTGCACTCCTTCAGGCCCAGGACTGGGCTGGCGACAACTGAAAGGAAAACCACTGTGAGGAGGCGGCTCTCCTCCCACACCAGGTCCCCCGCACAAGGTCACTCAGGGCTGGGCACCGGCCTGGCCCCCAGCGGGGATGTGCTTTGGAGGCAGTGCAAGGGAGGCAGCCCCGAGGTGCGCGCCCAGCCCCACCCGACCAGCCGTGTGTCCTGTCAGCCACGGGGCTGAAGGGACCAGTGTCCATGGCTCCATTTTTCCTCTCAAACTACTGACATTTTTAAACCATACTAGGGAATATCAGACCTTTTAATCTTTATAAACTTAGAGAAATTCCAAATCCCATGATGTAATGAAAGAAATCACAGAAGACTGACTTTCGAGTATCTATTTTAACTCCTGTAGAATGAAAATTAGCCACTTTTTTAAAAATTCATAGGGGAAAACAACAAGATTCATATCCTTATTACAGAGAAAAACAATTCAGAATGTTCTAATAGAAACACTTTTTACAAGCCTAACAGTGAGCTTCTGCACACCAGCAGGTTTATCAGAGAAGCGGCGAGGCGACACAGCCCAGGGCGGGGCGCGTCCTGGTGCAGGGCACCCGCCGCCGCAGCGGTGCGAGGAATGGGCAGGGCCGGGTCGGGGAAGCACAGGCCCAGCCTCGCCCAAGACTGAGAAACGCGCACTGAAGAAGGGGCCGCATTGTGGCAGTTAAATCAGCCACGGGAGAAAGAAACATAACAGTGTTGTCACCGAACGGGGACAAGTCTGTAGTAAAAGATGCATTCTTAGAACACTGACAGCAGTGTGACTGGGATTTCTAGAAATGAAACAAAACCCTCTTCAAAAAGCAATCAACTTCTAGAAATACGTTTTAAGGAAATTGAGAAATTCAAAAGGTAAAATATGATATGCATAAACATATTAAGTATAATTCACAATACTAAAAAAAGTAGATACAACCTGAATCGACAAAAACAGAGAAACTAATGATATTCTTATTAAATTATGGGGCTGGTAAATATCAAGACAACGTATAAGCAAAATTCAAGAACGTGAAATTACAAGCTACACAAAAATCAGAAAAGAGCAAAGCACTGTGGTTAGCTGAATTATTACTTAACTCCCAATGTTTGATTGTGTGTATAGTTTTTTAAAAATATAGGGTGGGTTGGGATGGGAGTAAAAGAGAAAATTGTACTGCAACAACAATTAAAATAAAAAATATTTTTAAAAGAAAAATATATATCTTATAAACTATCCTAAGAGTTCTTATTGTTTCTTAAAAGAGGTCTACAGTACCCCTTGATTTTGAAACTGGGAAACGGGAAACCCCTCACTAGGAAACACTGGATTCCCTCCAGCTCCCATCCCTGATGACTAAGCAGGAGGAGGCAGACCCCAGCAGGGGGCGCCAGTGGCTTCTGGCTGGCCAGCTGCGGTGAAAAACCCTGTCACTAAGGAATGGATTTCTGGGAGTAAAAGGGAGAAAACTGTACTTGAACAATGATTTAAATAAAATAAATAAATAAATTTTTTAAAAAAAGGAATGGATTTCGAGCCCCAGCCATCACACTGCATGTTGTTCCTACTTGTAAGCCAAGAGAGGGCACAGTAATTCTACAGACATGTGACACACATGTGCACACACACACACAGTATACAGCACAGGTGAGGTCAGTAGGTGCTCTCCTTTCTCAGGAGAGGTAAGGAAATGAAATGCTATTATTACTAGTCCAACCAAAGCTACAGTTCCACAAACTATTTGTGAAAATGAGGCAGGAGACAGCACAGGAAGAACTCTGAGACTGCAATACTGCCACTGGCCAGCACCTAGCACCCTGAGTACCAGGAAACACCTTTCACTAATTAGGTAGAATAAATAGTAAACCGAGGCAGGAAGGAGGAAGGAGGCAAGTCTCACACACCAACTCAGCAGTCCTGAGCCTGGCCTGATAATATTGCCAGGTGTTCCAACATCACAAGAAACGCTGTATTAGCAAGAAAGAAGGGAAGTCCTTGAAATTCTATGTAACATTTCCACTATCTGGGAAAGAAAGCCCTGAGACTGTGCTTTCATCCCAAGGCCTGAATGTGGGAGACAGTCCCCGGTGCCCAAAGAAGAAGCCCATAATATAAGTTTGGCTCATTGTCTACCTCTGGTCACTATCTGTTTTACGAGGGAGTCCCTGATGCTTACAGAAGGAGCCCATAAGTAACTTTGGAAAGTGCCCCAATTTTAATTAACCGCCTCCTGTCACGTATTTGTTTTACAACAGGATGACCAAATGGGGTCTGGAGCAAGATAAGGATTCGGGCGAACAGACCCCCACACATACCTGAGTTTGGGTGGCCACACTCCCCCAGGAAAGCTGGCACCACACTGACCCGTTAGTCAATATGTAACTTTTTCCCCTCCTATCCCACCAACTATGTAATTATGTAAGTCCTCAGAACAAAGGACTCTCTCTCTCTCTCTCTCTCTCTCTCTCTCTCTCTCTCAGGGGCTCGGGGTGCTCTTCGCTCTCGGGCCTCAGGGCCTCTGGCCACCCAGCCTAAGGCTGCCCAGGGGCTTGCCACCCTGGTCTTCAGCCACTCTTGCTTTTGTCACCCTGCTTTGCCCTGAATATCTGTCTTTTACCCCCTACTCTACCCAGTCCTGTTCTCTTCCATGGGAATGGGCCACTCATAAACTGATCACACACCACTAAATTTGCTGATATGGAATTCTTTACATGCGTCAGCAAGAAGAACCAGGTCTCTCCCGTCAACAAAAAGACTGGATCACAGGTCCCCCAAAAACCCGAAGCCAGATTATCTTCGCCCTTTCAGAGTCCAGCAAATGCACACTATTAATGTGCCACCCAGTTTACAGCTCTCTCTGCCCCTTGCAGACAAAATCCCACCACCACTGGTTCATGAACCCGTCTGAATTAGTCACATTCCAAAGGCCGCTGGGTGGAACTTTGGTTTCCATGGGAAAACGTGTGTGAGATTCAAAACAGTACCAACCTCCCCAGATGGCGCAGGCATTGCGGGTTGCAAGTTAACCAGCAATGCAGCCCAGCTGCGCTGGGGCTGGTCCTCAGCCATAGGTCTGGGGAGGCGGAGGCAACAGAAGCTGAGTCACGAGAGCAGCTCTGGGCAGTATGGGGGTCACGGAGACACCACTAGTGCGAGCCCCAGACCTGGCAGCTGCCACCAGCACCTGCCTCGCTCCTCCTAGGCACTGGGCCCCCCAGGACTCCTGGAAAGCACCCACCAAGCTATACTGCCTCATTCTACCTCCAATTAGGAGGAAGGAGCCCCATTAATGAAAAAGGAAGCTACCAAATGAGTCTCCAGGAAAAAGGAACACACGGGAAGCCAGAAAGAGGATGGACGTCAATAGGAAGAAAGGAGCAGGGCCCGTGAGCTGTCTTCTCCGCACAAGGCCTGACCGCACGCTCCGTTCTCACAACCATCCCAGCCAGTGACCGGCTGCCAATGACCAAAACCTACCAGGTTCAGGGAACAGAAGGCACCGTCACAGGCCCAAACAACAAGAATACTTTGTAGCTTGTTTACAGCTTCTAGGAACTTGAAACAGTACCCACGTGCAGTAATGCTTTTGTTACTTGTTTTGGCCAGGCTATTCTGAACTAAAAATCACCTGGGTAGCCCCTTTTATCTGACACTGGCCCAGCTAACAAACCCAGGTCATTCCCAGCCCCAACAGCGTCGGTTAAGCAAGGCAAGCCCACCACCTCAGAACTGGAGGTAAAAGGCAGGCACAGAGGCCAACCTGGTAGATGCATGAAGTCACCAAAGTTAAGCCTGAAATAGATTTCAGGGCCACTGAGAAATGAAACTGACGTCCCGGCTCCTGGAAGTTGAGTTCTTAGCAAGACATTCATTCCCCTTCACCTGCAATCTAAAGCCAAGTTATAAAGGTGCATGTTACGAAAACCGCCTGTGGCGTACAGCAGATGGGATCTCCTAAGATGAAGCAATGGGTACTGGCAGAGAGATGACCGCGTGTCCTCAGGATCGGCGGTGACAGGCTGAAACACAAGCATGGGTGACACCAGTGAACCACCTGCTGAAAGGTTCAGGTGCTTCTTTTGGGAGCTGCTCTCCCAAGAGGAAAACAAACAATAGGTCAAAAGAACATATTTACACACAAAACCCTCACACCAATTCCAGGGGCTCTCAAGCACTGCCGCGCCTGTCCAGGGCCCTGGCTGTGCACTGAAAGCTCCAGAGGCAAGCCTGGCTTTTTCCAGAGAACCGGGAAAACCACCACGATGGAGGGGACTACCCAACACCACGGATCCCTCAGGCGGGGACGAATGGCCTCTTTCACCCCACGGAGGGAGGGACAGAACGGAAAGAGAGAGGCACAAAAGCAAAATAGAAATGCAGGGAGCGGCATGCACAGGGCAACAGAAAAAATTACTGAATGCCTAGGAGGGAGCGAGAGGTGGCTTCTTCAAAACAAATTGTAACCAGCACCGAAAGACGGAGATATCGAAGACTGGCTATGCAGAGACGGTAGAGGGGAAACTCCTCAACAGTCTTCTCTACCGAAGGGGAAGAAATCCCCTTTGTCTCTTCAGGACTGGGACGGAGGGCAGTGGCAGGGGCCGCACTACAGCGACAGGTCTCGGGCACACCGGGCAGGACGACATCTGGCACATGTACTCCCACGTCTGGCACACGCACTCCCACATGAGGCACACACGTACTCCCAAGTGAGGCGTCCCTCCTGTGGCTACAGCTGACATGAGTGTCTCCACAGCCTGGGCATGATGCGGCCGAAGGACTGAAAAGGAGGTGGGAGAGTCAGGTAGCCGGGCTCCTAACTGGAATGGAGAGCTCACTCCAAAATGTCCAAGTGAGAGGCGGTGGCATTGAGGGCTGAGAGAGAGGCTAAAAGAAAAGATTCCGAAAGGACATTACAGCCAGGAAAATGAAACTCAACAGGTTTGAACTGAAACATGGAGTCTCTTAGGCCAGCGAGTTTCAACTAGTGTGTCACAAGCATCTTTAAAACATGCAGTACCTGACTATTTAATCAGAGGCACTGACCTCCTCTCCCTTAGATTGTCAAATTTAAAAAAAAAAAAAGACAACAGCTAACAGCCATCCGTGTAAATGCCCTGTCTTGAACCATATAGAGTTGAATCTTATTGGTCATGTCGCAAAATGAGGTTGCATCTGATTGGCTAATTCTTGGTACCAGCATACTTATACACAAGTATAGGCACCTGATTTTTTTTTAAAATCACTCTGGAAGCAACGAGGGTAATTACTTTTTTTTTTTTTTTGCAAATCAATAATATACCTATTTTTTGGTCAGACTGGCAAAAAATAGTTTTCTGGTGTGCTAAATTTTAGGAATTAGTTGATGAGAGCCATGAGATGGAAAAGGCTGAAAATCGCGGTCTCAGGCTAAAAGAGAAGGAACGGCGAGAGCCAACAAGATGAGCATGGGGTGGTGGTCAGAAGCTGCGCTGCCAGAGCCAGCACGAGTGGGGGCGGGGCACCGGCCAAGGGGGGGTGTGGGGGGGCGGGGGACACAGGACACCACTCCTGAGCCACCTGGAAGCCTGGGGTGTGCAGCGGGAGAGCGGGCATCTGGAGACACAGTCATCCTCACGGGCAAGGACACCTCTCACCACACGAGTGGGCCTGCTCTGTGTGGTCTCAAACCCCAGGCCTCAGGGCAATGAGAGCAGACCGCAGCTTCAGGTGAGGAACACAGTTCACGTCCTCAGAAATATAAAAAGGGAATGGCTTCCCTCATTAAGCGATGAGCGCTCCAACAGCAGAAGCAACCAAGCAAAACAAAATGCCCAACCTATGAGGAATTCTGTGTAAGTATTCTGAGTGGAGAGGGCCTCTGACCAGAAGACCTCTTAGGGGTTCTTAATTCTTATAACAGTGAAGCAAAGGACATTTTCAGTATTGATATATAACCAATATATAAAAATTAGCCTAAATCACTTCCTGATGAGAGTTATTCCTCAAAACATGTTCCTAGCAAAACCTTCGGTCTACTCTCACCCTCCCGCATTCTGCCCCCGACACCAACTTCCTCCTCTGGAGAAGTAAGCTGGACTCAAGGCCTCGGAATGCCTGCCTGACCCCTGGAGACCTCTGATTGAACGCGTCACATTAAGACGTGACCTCTACTCAAGAGTTACTGAAGCATGCACTTGTTGGTGCCAGGGCCTGGCACGGGAGCCCGCGATGACAACACTCTGGGAGGCCGGAGTCAGAGAGCTCAACATTTCAGAGACCGTGAAACCCTACAGGCAAATCTCAGTTTATTAAGAAAGCATTTAAAAGACTTCAATTACATTTCCCTGGGAAATGGGTGGGTGCTCTGTTCACTCTTCCCTCTCCAGGCCTAAACATACATGTCCTAAACCTTTCCACACACAGGTCACTTACCGAAAACAGGTGACAATGGAATTTACTATATTGAGAGTGGCTGCCGCAGCTGCACCAGCGTGCAGCCACGGGCTCCGCGGCAGCTCCAGGCTCCAGACAGAACTCCAGTAAGCCTGGGTGGGGTTCAGAGAGCCGAGTGTGTTTTAGGTGCTCTTCTGTAACTTCTTGTGAAAGGGAACTAAACTTTGAGTCTAGGGTGAGACTTCTAAGACAATTTACAATATTGCTTCTAAGCAATTTAAATTAAATGCTTTTCAAATGCAGCATCCTAAAAAGGTAGGATCTGGCTCCAAGTCCTGGCCAAATGACCTTAAGCAATTCACTGTCCTTCTGAGCTCGTTTTTCTTCTGCCAAGTGAAGATAAAATCCTTGACGTCACCGGACTGCTGTGACAACCAAGGCGGCAATTGCACACTTTGAGTGCTCCCCCCTCATTATGCCCTTGTCAGCATCGCTGGTATTTTAATGTGTTCCCGTATCTCAACTCCCCGACCAGGCTGACTTTGAAATCATTGCGTCAGGGGTTCAGATCTTGGCTCCACCGCTTCATGTGACCTTGAGACATCAGTCTTCTGATCTGCAAAATGGGCCCATTACTAGTACTCGCTCCTAAGAGTTTGTAAAAATTAACCAATATTTGTGCAACACAGTGCAGTGCTGACATGCCACAGAAGTTCAGTTAGTGCCATTATCATCATCATCATCACCACCACCATCTGAAGTGGCAACAGGACCTTTCTCTGACCCATTATCTCCCCCAGAACAGGTGCTCCACAAACAGCTGAATCACAGGGGTGTTTTATTTGCTTACATTTAATCAGGCAATTAACTGGCAGCTCAAAGACACAGAATGCTGTATCCCAACAACCTCAGGGGTTGTCAGTTACGAAATTCAAGACCCAGGAGTCAGCTGTGTCCCTCAGGGCAGGACAGGAAGTCCCACATGAGCAAGAAAGAGAAGTGCCCAGCAAGGCACCAGTGATGCCACAGGTGCAATGCTTTCAGTAATTTATGAAACTGGAACTCCAGGCTGACTTTCTCTAATCCCAATTAAGTCGCTGCAGTTCAAATTATTTTTGGAACCCACCCTTTAAAGGAGCCCCCTCAAAAACCTCTCCTGTACTGGCAGGGTGAAGAGGCAACAGGGCAATAAGCCTGCTGCCCTGAATGCTGGGGGCAGGCAGGCCTGAGTAAGTCCCCCCGCTCTGCTGCCCACTGAAGCCAAGACCCGGGCAACTTATTCACACAACCACAAGGAAAACCCAGTGCCCCTTCTCGGGAACTCTGTGGAGTGCCGAGAAAGGGAGGAAGCACTGAGACTGCCTGGCACCTACAAAGCTGAGTCGCTTGTACATAACTGTTAATGGCGAGCTTGAGGGGGAGGATGACCAAAGACAGGCATGCACACTCTCATTTTTACACTTTGGCATAATTTGATGTTTCCCATTACCTTTAAAATCAGAAAAAAATAGTTAAATTTTACAATCTGTTTCAGGAACCATGTGGCAGAGACTACAAGTTGTTCCCTTTATTCTTCACACCTTAAAAAAAAAATTTTATTCCTTCCTAGACACAAGGGAAGGGAGGGAAGAAGAGAGGGAGAAAAACATCAGAGTCTGGTTGCCTCTCACGTGCCCCCAACCAGGGAACCAGCCCACAACCCAGGTGGTGTGCCCTGACTGGGAACCAAACCAGTGACCCTTTGGTTCTCGGGCCAGCACTCAATCCACTGAGCCACACCAGCCAGAGCTATTCTTCACTCCTTTCAAAGGAACCACACGCTCCGAGCTAACATGGCTGCCAAGATTAAAAACTACACTTTCCAGTCTCTTTCCTAGCCTGCTCCAGACACGAAACCACGTACTGACGGATGGGATGTCAGCGGAGGCTATCGCACCTTTAATGACAACCGTGATGGCTAGACTTCTGGCAAACATGGCAGACCACAAAGGGGTAGGCCGCACGCATGCAGAACACTGAGCTGGAAAAAGCTCCGAGTGCTCCGGGAACAATACCACCACACTAGCCCTGGACTGCCTGGCTCCTGAACTTTCTGTGACAGATAGGAAGAGTTCCATCACATTTAAGCCACTCCTGTTCTAGCTCTGTTTTCTGCATGAAACCTACGCTTAACTAAATACCAGCTTAGTCATCTACCTCATTCACCAGGACAGTCTCCAAATGACAAGCCTTTACAAGGCTCACTTCCACTGAGAGTAACTAAAAGCCCATGTACACAATGTAGTTCCCAGAGATTCTGAAAAGCAACCTTACACTGAAGGGGACCTTTCCTAGGAGGTATATCTTCTGCTCTGTTTCTTAACACAATCAGTCTTTTTTTTAGCCATACAATACATGCTTTTCCTTTTCAGTATTTCAGGCAACATACGCAGCCTCCCAGCACCAACAAACACAGCAAATATTCCAAAGGCAGGGGATCGGCCCTCTGGGTAATGTATCGCCATGGCAACAGGTAGGCTGCTAGGAAACCCAGAGAGGATAACCCCAGGAGGTGCGGCAGCTACCCTGCATTCAGACATTTCTCCGCACTCATGCACTAGATCCCCTAAGAGCAAGAGATAGTGCCACACGCACAACAGTGACCGCCTGATCACAGCTGGTGTCACAAGTTCCTTCCACAGGAAAGAGCATCGTCTCTCTTTATAGGATCCTGCTTTTGGAAAACATTCTGCAGAGAATAAAAACAATGTGCATTTAATCATTCAGAACAGCACACCCTCGGAGGCAGCCTGCCTGGAACTGGAGAAAGATCCAGACATTCCTCTCACCACAAAAGAAACCTATGGCAGTAAAGCCCTCCAGCTCACCAGGCTCAGTCCCATCACCTCTGGCCCAGATAAGCGATTATTTCTGCCAGGACAAAGGTTCTTTCTTCCCTGCTTCTCCTCTCCCACCGAGGCCTTGCTTTTTCTCACTTTTTCATCCTCCTCATGAGCCAGATCATTTTAGGACAAAAAGTCTATCTACATGGAGAAGGCAGCAGAGTCCTCAGGCAAATGGCCTCCTGCAGTAACTGAGACACTGACAGACAAGAATGCAAGAGCGATGCCATATGGCACAGTTAACTTGGGGGAGAGAAATTCCTATCCAGTTCATTCAAGAGTACTCCAGTCCAGCATAAATTCCCGCTGACAAAGCTCTTCTCCCTAAGTGCCTACCCATTCAGGTGATGGATAGGGGTGAACTTAAATCACCTTAGATAAGATTATGCCACAAGTGGACCATGAAGAAGTGAGCCCCTGGCAGGACGGCCCAGGGTCCAATCAGGTGAACAGGTACAGGCAGGGGTCAAAGGCACAGCTGCCCAGTTCCAGACCCAGCCCAGGGTGCTGCTCAGAAGTCGATACAGTGAGCCAGAACTGGCACAGGCCCTACCCCATCCCTGCTAAAAGGCAGCATGGTCTCTGAACACATGCAGGAGACGGTAACATGCTAAAAAAGAGTTCATGGAAACCCCACCAGGAAATTCAGTGTCTCGACTTGTCCCATGTGACTGCTTATTAATTCAAGTTTCAGATACATGTGTGTCTATTATACATGTCACTTTTGACTTACTTTAGCTAATATTTAATAGTACTGCCTTCATCTGAAATGCCAAAATCTAAAACTCAGACCAGAGCATACATTAGGGCAGGGTATTAGAATGCCCCCAGTACTCTGATGTGGTTGCTCTCACCTCAAGAGGGCGCTGGGGAGGGCTGAATCAATGTCAAGCACAAAGCATGTAGAACAGTGCCGGGTATACAATCACCTCCCCGTGTCGGGTATCACGATGCCTGCAGTTCCCTAGAATCAGCCACACCAGTGATTCTGAGTATGGTGCAGAGAACCCTGGGGTGCCCTCCATGAGGTCAAAATTCTCATAACACCACCAAGACATTAGTTGCCTTTTCCACTCATTTACTCACAAATGTGCAGTGGCGTTTCCGGAGGCACATGACACGCAACCCTGCAACAGACTGACTGCAGATGCCCTGATGGTCTGGCCAGCGTTAACGAGGTTGCAAAAATGTCAAACGAGCCCATCGTCTCTCTAAATCTGTGTTTTAGGTAAACATTACTTTTCATAAAAATTATGTCAAATGTTATAGGTTCCTTATTATTTCTAAAGAATTTTTTAAAATTTTGTCAGCTTAATTGATAAGGTGGTAATTATCGACAGATGCGGCCCACACAAACTAAAGCTCTTTGGGGGTGCCCCAGTAACTTGTGGGTACATAGGGATCCCCAGAATTAAACACCTGAGAACCACCGAGTCAAACAGTTACGAACAACCCACTTCTGGCATAAAAAGGAGGGGAAATAGCTTCCTCATTTTATAGCTGGTTCCCTTTTCAGATTTACCTCAAATCACAGCCAGGGACATCTTTCTAGGTCCCGTTCCACTCCTGTGCCCCCCCCCACCCACATAAAATCCTCTCCCATGTGGGCAGGGGGGGTCCCTCTAACCTGGACATGAACCATTACAAAGGTCAACGCTTCACTTGAGCCCAAAGTCACCTTTGATTTGTGAACTCCTAAATATAAGTCCTTAAAATTCATGTCAGTAAATAAAATAAAATGTTTTACTTAATCATGAAAAGACGTGGCACCATTAACATTTAAGGGTCAGGCACACCAACCCAGCAGCACTTCCTGAGCTGAAGTCTCCTTGGCTTCTCCTCACACCACCATTCAGTCCGGCCGAGCCCTCAGCACCTGCTGCAGATACAGCAGGGGACCAAGACGGCAAATAAAGACACCACACCACACGGTGTCAGGTGGTGTGAGTGCTTTGAAGGAAAAGGAAGCAAGGCCCAAGAACAACACTAGCACCAGGTGGCATGGCCGTCTGGGACAGAGCGCTGGGGATGCTGACAAGGCCCAGGGGCCAGACACCAGCCCTGGCCTCCTGGGAGGAAAGGGAGAAGAGCGCTCTCAGAGGTGGCAGAGAGCCAGACATCGTGTGACCTTGCAGGACACATGTCAAGTTCGTATCTAGGGAGACAGGAAGCCACGTGACCCTACATGCACGGGACAGTGTGCCACCACAGCTGCTAAAGGATTTTTTTACTGTAAAGAGTGACGTCATTAGGACTGGCCAGAATAACTTTCTATAGCATCTTCTTCAGTCTTATTTATGAAGTTCCCGCTAATGTAAATGATTCTTTTCAAAAGCAGGGTCTACCCAAATACGGCCAGAACTCAGTTCGTAGATCTGGAAGTGTCATTAGAATTCCCCTCCCTTTCTCTGAAACACAGGCGTCCAACCACAGGGCTGACCTGACACATCCCCACAATGAAACACGCTGCAGCCGTTTATTCCTGCAGACAGCTGGGAGGCAGGAGGAGAGAAGAGGGGACAGCGAGTGCAGTGGGGTGACCTAGACTGGATCCTGGAACAGAAACATGACATTAGTGGCAAAACTGGTGAAATCCAAATACAGCTTGCAGTCTAGTTCACGGTGCCCTGAGGCTGATTCTGCTGACCGACGCACGGCGGCCACGTACGGTGTGAACAGTAGGGAAACTAGGGTACAGGTGTATAGGAACTCACTGCACTAGCTCTATAACTTTTCAGTAAATCTAAAATTATTCCAAAATTTGAAAAGTTTTTTTTTTAAATGTACTATAGATCTGTCTGGATCAGCATGATATACCTCTAAATATAAATAAGAGAAGAAATGCAAATGAAAACCAATTACCATCTTGCTCTTATTAAATCAACAAAATTTAAAGTATGACACCAAATGTTAATGATTCAAGTAAAAAAATGCATATTCTGTGGGAATAGAAATTGCCAAAATCACTTTAGAGAGTAATTCGGCAATTTCTAGTTAAGGTGAAATATGTACACTCCACCAGTCAGTAATTCTATTCCTAGGTATATCCTCTAAATAGATGTCTATTCATGTGCACGAGAACATTTACAGCAGCAGTTTGGAACAGTAAAGCAAAACAAATGCTAAAAATCCGAACGTCCTATCTACAGAATGGAGAGTGAGTATGATATACAGGGACTACTACACTGCAGTGCTACATATTACCAACACAGATGAACCTCGGGAAAAAAAACACTAACCCAAGAATAGATATAATATTTATAAAATGTTTTAAAAATCCAAAGCAAGGCTAGATATACTGCTGAAGGTTACATCGTATCTGTGAAAGTATAAAGATCTGCAGGAGAATGATAATCACCAAGTCTAGGAAGGCAGGTATCTATGGAGGGTGGTGGGACGAGGCAGGGAGTGGCTAAACAGACTTATCCTGGGATCAACCGTTAGTAACAGGAGGCCTCGAATCTGAGAATTCAGGTCACCAGGAACCCGCCCGATCTGCAGGGCCGCTATAATAGAACTGAGTTTGGCTGCCTGGAGGGCAGACTCCGCCTCCCGGCTAACTGCGGGTGACCATCCAGCCTGGTTTGTTTTCCTGGCCCAGGAACTATGCTCAGCACACATATTTGTAAGTCAATTTAATTTTGGTTTATTAAACTTATAACATCTTTGAAATAAAAGACAACAGGAAATATTACAAAGTCAAGGGCAGAGAAGGGTCGCTATGCTGGTGGGTCTAGGACACGACAAACACAGTATTGTTTTTGTTCGTGGTGTAGCAGCGAACCTCACAGTACTCACTACACCTAGGCCCTGACATACTTGCTGCAACCCAATTAAATGGCAATGATTACTAACCCCACTTTCAGATGGGGAAGCAGTTTAAGTCACTTGTGCAAAGCTATACAGCTGCTGTCAGCAACGTGACAAACCATTCCACACTACCATCTCAGTCCCATCATAAAGAATTACAGATTCCACCACAAACATGAAGCTTGGATAATTATTTTTCAGTGCACAGGCCATTACACAAGGCATAATTCAGGTTATTTTCTGAAATTTCATTGGACAAAAAGTGCAGTTCATGATGGGAGGCTCAAATGTTGGAAAAATGTTTCAGGTAATAGCTAATAAGCTTAGTAATCAATGCCTGTAAAGGCTATTGTACTGGGAACTGAAGGTAGGACCCACCCTGACTCCAGGGCACCACAAACAGTTCCACCTTTGTGCCTCAGGAGGACTGCAAGCCACCACCACAGTATCTGGGCCAACGTCCCCCAGGGTGAGACGCCCACAGCCTAGGACACAGATGAAGACCACAGCCCAGTGCAAGAATGCTGCAGGTTTTTTAAGCCAATTAACTTTTCCCTGAATTCCAAATCCCTTACCTCCATTTTTCTTCTCCTTATTAAAAGGGCCAGTTTAAAATGGAATTGAAGACAGTCTGTTAGGGTACAAAGCCGCCTCTCCTCAGACCACCGGCCAACTGAACAAAGCGCCCATAGAGATTCAATCCCTGTCTCTGCTGACTGGGTCTGGTAGGTGACGGGCAGCAAGAATGCTGGCCTTTGCGGTTTTGTAAGTACTTCTGCAACAGCCAAAATCTTTATCCTAATCACTGTATTTATCATTGTTTTAAAATGGTTTAAAAAAATAAAAAACAGGCAATATAATTAGCATTCTCTTCAGCTGATTTACAGAAAATCTAGAACTTCCCTGGGCTGCTGGCAGGACCAAACAGGACCCAGAGAGGAAGGCTGAGAGCCTGGCACCCAGCCGGCACCCAGCCCTCGGGGTGCCAGTGGTGGAAGGCTGCCTCCAAAACCTCGGCACTGGGTGGCTTGGTTTAGGCCATGAGAACTTCCCATGCCTTATCAGACAATGCCCCCAGCCAACACCACCCTGTCCACCCTTGCTTTTTACCACTGTCTAGTGCCAGCCTGGCCATTCCAGTTTCAATCAAGTTTAAGTTCTCTTGCACCAATCCAGAAAAATCCCGACCACTCCACTCTCCCATACCCTTCAACTCTCACAGGAAGTACTAGATACAACTGGTCAAATGTAGTTAAAGCACTTACCAAATACCTGATTGGTTCATACAAATAAACCCTTCATAAATTACATTATTTTTAGACTAAAACTGATTATTGATTGATAATAGATCAACAGGGGATTCATCCAAAACTCCTGGCAGGTGAGCAACGGAATTCCGTTGATATTCAGCAAACTATAACATAAATTCCTGTCCTGCGTCATAAAGAGCACAGCTACCAAGTGAATATATACTTGTGCCTAACACATTCTGGCACCCCTGGAGGGCCTCCCTGCCTGTGCTGGGCACACGCCCTTCAGCTGGCCGGCCATCACACAAGTGACAGGAACAGGGGCACTCGGCTTCAGCGAACAGGTGCCACCACACACGCCTCATACACATCACCTCGTTAGCACGAGCTAACAGCCTTCTTCCACCAGAGGAGTCACCCAGCAACACGGCCTTACTGTCCGTATGATTCCTTCACAAAAGTTCGAAAACAGCGGTTACATTTTTGCACCTATGGTGCTAAATTAAAGCTAACAGTTGTTCCCTTTGGGGCAAGTGAAACAGGGCAGTGAATGGAAAAACAGAGGGGACACTGGACGCTGCCAATGCTCTAGTCCTCGACCCCAGGGGCCGCTCTCGGTGGGCGTGTTCACCCCGAGCAACTCACCAAGTCCAACCGCAAATGTGTGTGTTTCCTGTAGACAGGTTACAACTTAGTAAGTCTGAAAAAGTTAAGGAAGGTCAGCGCTGCTGGAAGGCTATGGAAAGAGCGAGCATTGTCAGGAACCCTGGGTTCTGACCCCGACTTCTCCAGTAAAGGGCCTGTGATTCAGGGGAGTCACTTTCCGGGGGGCCTCAGTGTCTTGACTCCTTGCAAAGAGGTGAGATTAGGTACTCTCCAAGCATGCCATCACTTCCCTTTCTTTCTGAGGAGGAAAAATGCAGGGACCACTGGAGAGGCAGAAAATAACTCAAAAGCAAGTGTCTCTACCATGAGGACGTCATTAAAACAAAAACCATACAGCTTCTCCACATCGGAATGACTGAGTACGGTGGGACAGTGCCGTGCGACAGTGCCGTGCGACAGTGCCGTGCTGGAAGGGCGAGCTCCAGGCACCTCTCAGGAGCAGATGATTGCTGCAGTCACGACACACCTTCATTAACAACATCGATGTTATTAAAAATTTTAGAAATAACATTTCCTAAAAGTCACAGTGGGGCCAGAACTGTCAAGGCAAGTCAGCATCTATACGCTGTTATCAGCATGACCTTGGCATAACCCTAAAGGCCTGGCAGCAAGGTTAGAACAAGGCAATTACAACACACTCCCATTTACCCAAGTATTCAAGGAAGCAGGCCTCTTGGCTTACTTCTTAATATTCCAGTAAACCATCTTCCTATACAGACCAGAGAAGGATTTTACATTTCCAAAGAATCAATTAAGTCCCTTTAAGATTATTTGAATTATTCAGGATTCTTTTGTTTAAAAGATTTTATTTATTTACTTTTAGAGAGAGGGGAAGAGAGGGAAAAAGGGAAACATCAATGTGCAAGGGATACATTGAAGGGTTGCCTCTCACACGCCCCCAACTGGGGACCTGGCCCGAAACCCAGGCCTGTCCCCTGACTGGGAATGGAACTGGCAACTTTTCGGGTTCACAGGCTGGCGTTCAATCCACTGGGCCACACAAGCCAGGACAATTCAGGATTCTTAAAGGTCTTGTGAGAAATGACTCACTGCCTAAGAACAATGATTAGATACTGGGAAAAAAATGTTCCCAATTGTTCTCAATCAGGACAAAAAATTTAGGGACTAGCATTAGTTTATTATACCGACCATGGAATAAGAAGCAGTTATCAACCCCAGCAAGAAATAAATCTTCTTCAGTGACTATAAAACCAAAAATCTTTCTTTATAAGCAGATCACCTTTCACAGTCTAAAATAAAACAAGTTTATGAGCTTGGTTTAAGGTTAAGACACATTCTTTTGAGTTGCTATAGGCTAACATGAGGAAAAACATCTTAAACCTATTTCATCTGTAAGTATCTTCTTAATTCTTTGTTTTTTCATCAACTCTCATCCATTTTGTTACTGTTTATTAAAGTGTAGATGGCTGCATGATAATTTGAATGGGGATTAGCCCTTAAATTATACAGTTAATAAACAGAAAGTGCAGTGGGTCATAAATATTAGGTTTATTTCCCTCAGTGGGCAACGATCTGAAAACACCCAAAGCTGGGATCCTCTCTGCATGTACATTAAAATCTGGCTCGTGACTATCAAACTATAGAACTTTGATTAAGCACTCAACCTCACTCCTTTCCCTTTACCTCTACGGTTTAAAAGCGCTTAAGGTGTGAAGGCAAGAATTAGGGGAAAGGGAAGGTCGCGGCGGGATGGGGAGGGCACAGGCCCCTTCTAATTCCAGGAAGACAGAGCAGCTGTTTCCTCTGCGCTGCCTTCCTAGCCTGTGGTGATTTTTACAACCAGTACTATTTCAGGGCAATAAATAGGTGTAAGAATACTCTTGTGCACAGCTACGTCTTACATACTTACACTTTCCCCAAATGTAGGTCACTGCTAAAACCGGCCAATGGCTATGCAAAAACAATTTAAAGGAGGTGAAATGAGGGCTCCATAGCAAAATCACCAGGATCGCAAAACCCCCTATCATCTTCAAGATGTAGGGTCAAGAATGTGTATATATGTGTGTGTGTGAACACCAACGATGATCGTATAGTGCACTTTTATGCTCCCTGCGACCTGAATACTTTTAAAAACTGGGGCAACTGGGGCCAAGGGCCAAAGTGCGTCCAGCTGGATGGGGCTCCATTCCATCTCCATCACGTGAGCCCAACAAAGCGCAGCTGCTGCAGGGATCACCCTACAGGCTCACCCCCAGAGCTGGAAGGACAGGCTGGGGGGAAGGCCCCAACGCGAGCCCTAAGGGAGAGGCCGTCCGCCTCAACCCGACACCCCAGGTCCCAAGAGTCCAGCCCGAGAGCTTCTCCGCCTGTCTGCCAGACAAGAGCCGCAGCCCCTTCACCGCGGAGCAGGTACCGGCCCTGCGCACACGCCTGCGCAGTGCGCGCCCCTCGCCAACCCCAAAGGGGAGCGAAGGGGCGAGGCCGAGTACAGCCTGTTCCGGAATAAGCGGGACGCGTTCTGCCGGAGACGCCTTCCGCAGGCTGGGGATCCCAAGGCTTACCCGCGCCCAGGAGGCTGGCCAGGACGAAGAGCGAGTACATGGTGCCGCCGGACCCGCAGTCTGCAATGCAGAGAGTCAGCTGATCCTTCGCAGATATAAACCTGCACCCCCCCCCAACACCCCGAAGCGGTCTACTGCGCAGGCGCAAGCTCCACCCAGACCGGCCCTGCCAGAGCTCCGCAGCCTGACTCAGCGCCGCACAGGGCGCCTGCGCGAAGCGAAGGAGGGGGCGGGGCGGAGCTGGGGAAGCGGGACGGGCTAGGAGGGGGACAGGGGTGGGAGGAACGTGTGGTGGAAGATAAGGTACAGGCAGTCAAAATGGAAACTAATAATTGAATAAATCAATGTTTAGAATTACATATAAAATATGTCCTAAGTCTCTCAATTTTCTTAGGGGTCACCATTTTCTATTATTAGTACCATTTTATAGATGATAATCCATACTCAAAAAGGTTAACCGACTTGAAGTTCTCACAGTCGGAATTCAAACTAACCACTCAACCCACACTATCTCCTAGATGATGTTTGTGGTGTATACCTGGCGGGGGAAGCATGTAGCTTCATTCTGGGCCCTGGGTTCCCTCTTAATATTATATATTTATAATCCCTTTTCTTCTCCATGACTCCCAGACAGGCTTTTTGGTATTAAATACACTCCCTCCCAAGGTCCCACCATGGTCTGTCGGCGGACTTGGAGGGTGTGGAGGAACGGGATTGAAGAGTAACATGGAGAATAGTAAGTGCCTCAGCCATGGGAGAAGGGAACAAGAAGTGAAGTCTGAATTTGAGAACCCTGCTAAAACTTGGCCAGGGGCCTTGTTGAAGAAGCAAGAGGCCCCACCCTAGACAGCCCTCCACCCCCACCCTCAGGGACAAGTACCTACCGGCCCCAGGGAAGGGAAGGAGGAAAATATCACATAATAGGGCAAACCCTTAAAGGTCAGATAGTCCCATTCCATCATTGTGCCAAAGGGGAAACAGGCCTAGAGGGAGAAAGACATTTATCAAGGTCACAACTGATGTGTTCAGGGCAAACCCAAGGATTCCATCCACCCCTACAATCTGTAACCTCTCTTGGGAACAGCTCACTGACAGGCCTCAGAGCCTTTGGCCCTCCTCTCCCCCCCACCCGGCCCCCACTGAGGCTTTTAGTTCCCACTGGGGGGCTGGATGGGGAAGTACAAATGCGCCACAGTGGGCAATATGAAAGGACAGAGTAAAGTTGGGACAAGCTTTAGTCTAGATCGGATACCTCACTGGTTGGCCTCAATGGCCAGATGGAGACTGCATGGCTGCCCCACCTACAGGCTTTCTTAACCGTGAGGCAGACCACCCAGATAAATACAAGGGAGGTGGGGCTCTAGGATACAGGCCCATCCCAGCTCCTTGCTGAAGAAGCAGGCAAAATGTCCCCATGCTCCATAAGAGGTTATGAGAAGACTCCAAGCCAAAAGAGGCTTAGAGATCTTCAGATCACATGCTGTCATTTGGGTGGAGTTACTGAGCTTTCAGAGCGACTTAATGACAGAACCTGAACCAACCATGACTTTTTTAAGACCCACGCCCCTCCTAACTAGAGCAGTAGGTCAGTGTTTTTGAGATGAACTTTCGCAGCCTTTCATTTGCACACCTGGAACACAACAGTTCTGTGTTCCTTCACCCACCTCCTTCCCTACAGGGTAGAATTTTGATAAAGAATAGAAAAGCAACATGTACATGTTCTGTCCAAAAAGTATCCAGGCATATAATGCAAATTAGAGACATTTATTGACAAAGATACAAGAAACATTGTACATAGGACAATGACACCTCAGTTCCCCTCAAAGTAGGCATCTTGGGGCCTCATATGGTTCTCCCAATTGCCATCAGCTGACCCATCATATTTTCCTGAGTCTCACCAACGTTCTGAAATCTCTTCCCTTTCAAAGGTGATTTTAGTTTTGAGAAGAGCCAGAAGTCACAGGGCACTACATCTGGGCTGTAGGGGGGCTGAGTCACCTGGGTGATTTGATGTTTCACCAAAAAACTCTGCATGAGGCATGATACATGAGCAGGCACATTGTCGTGATGAAGCTGCCAATCCCCAATTGCCCATGGCTGCGGCCTTCTGAATCATCTGATTAGTTTCCACAGAGGACTGTTCAAGCTTAACACAAAATTCGATGCAGATTCATTGCTCTAGTTGCTCAGTCATTTTGAATGGGATGACCACACAGTGCACAGGCTCACTCAATGGCGTCTACCACCCCCACTGACTAGTACAGTGAAGTCGTCATTGTTCACACATGTGCATTCCTGTCCACTCTCCTTGGCTGCCTGATTGCATCAGTGTCATGCAAACCATTCTTGTTATATTAACAATGGTTGGACTTTTTCCAGACAGAATATATAGATATATATATATAGAGAGAGAGAGAGAGAATGTGTATGTGTGTGTATATATATGTGTGTATCTGTATACACACACACACACACACACACACATACAGAGTAAGGGGGTCATTATAACTTTTTACCAAGTCAGTAGGTGCTTAAATACTCTTAAAACACCTTCCTAAGCATCTATGCATAAGCAACAGGAGCCATGAAGCTATTTGGACCCTTTGATCCTGTCATACTATTCCTAGTTATAGACCCTCCAAGGAAAGAATCCAGAGCTAAGAATTATTTTCTCCAACAAGTTCACAGAAGAGCCCTGTATAGCAGTGGAAACTGGAACAATCCCAAATGGTGAACAATGATGGGCTAAGAAAACCAGCCTGGACAAAACAATGATACTCAAGCAACTTTGGAGCGTGAAGCAGAGGCAGCAAGCGCTGAGGGAGCCATGGCCCCCCTCCCAGGTTCCTCAGAGGGTTCTAGACACTCGATGAGAAGAGGAACAGAGACATGGAGGCGGGGAGGGAGTCTGCTGACTTTGAGTCAGCTCGTCTCTGCGTTATTTCACTCATTACAATGTTCATGTTACTTCATACTTTAAAAAAAAGATAATTACAGGAAAATTTACAGAAGAAAAGAACATCCCCTTCATTTTCTCCCATAGGCTTAGGTTTTCAGGGAACTGAAAAGATAACGTTTCCTCAGAAATATGAGCCATACCGGAGATCTGGCCGAGTTCCCGATGGCATTCCAGATCTGGGCCCCAGTTGCTCGTGAGGCCCCCCTTCTGGAGTCTGGCATCTCTTGAAACCCCCACCTGCCAGCTCCTCTTGATAATCCCCTTGCTGACTCCAGAGGGCTTCCGTTTGCTACTGTTTCTGCAGCTGACAATGTCCCTGGCCTAGACAGCTGGCGTAACAGAGGCATGCGCTGTGAGAGCCCAGACTGCCCGCTGGGAGCCAAAGCTCCGTTCAGGCTCCTCCAGCTCTGGCGGTCCCACCCGAGACTTCATCCTGCCCTGGAAAGGCAGCCCCCATCCCCAAGCAACAAGCTCAGGCTCCTCTCCCTCAGTATTTTCCTCATCAAGACCTCCAGCCGCCAGGCGCCCCTGTCTATATTTGCCTTTCTGCCTAGTCTCGACCCCTCAGGCAACCATTCAATTAAATCTCAGCCCCTTGGGAGGCCCTCTCCCCATAAAACTTCAGTCACCCAGCCAGTCAGCTCCCAGCCTGATTTCTTCCCTTCTATCTCCTCCAGCCCTGGGCTGCTGGAGAGGCAACTTGCCATCCAGCCTCACCAAGCCCTCTGTGCAACTCGGCACCGATTTCACCCTCCCACGTGGCTCAGTCTGCCATAGTCTCCTAGTATCATTCACCTCTCTTTCTTTGATCTTGATAGTGAGTAATCAAACCCTCTGTTTCTGGCTGGGCACATGGCCGCTCGGAATAAATACTACATTTCCCAACCTCCCTTGCACCCACAAGACTTCATTCTGACCAATGAGATAAAAGAATAAGCTCCAGTTTTGTGATCTAGGTACTCTTCTTAAAAAGGAAGAGACCCATCCAGTGTATGTATTTCACAAATAGTACTGCCAGGACACTGACCATATTGCTGAAGGAATGTTCTGGAAGGTCCCAACTGAACCAGGTTTTTGCCTTGGAAGGGTGGGTGGTCCCAGGGGATGAGCATCCATGAGTCAGCTGCTATTTACCAGCTGGTATAGAAGTATTTCAGTTATTTTACTACCGATACAACTCTACTGATCTGTACCAGTTAAGTGTCAGTCCTGCCTACAAACTTTTTTCTTCTTTATGCTGCTTGGGTTGAAGACTAATGGCAGGAGCTCAAGCATCCATCCTGGACCATGAGGTAGAAACCTTGTTAAGATGACAGAGAAACAAGGCAAGAGCCTGGATCCTGGATGATTGTATCTGCTCTAGAAGCTCCACCTTCAGACTTTATGTGAACACACCCATATCTTATTTAAGCTCACTCTACAGCAAACTTAACTTTCATAGAAAACTCAAACCAAACATTTCAGCTCTTCTCGATAATGCTCAAGCCCCAACCTCATCTTTACCTCCATTATTTCCTATTTGACCTCTTCCCTTCTGTCTCTGAGGAGGAACTGCCTTTTCTTCTCTTTGTGTGGCTCAATTTTAGCTGGTAAACCCTCCTGTGCTTTTGCCAATCGGTGCCTGAGACCTCTAGCCAGAACCGACATTCTGTTCATTGTTTTTGTTCATTGCCCGCACTGTGCCAGTTGTTAAATATTTTAATATCACCCCTCCAGTACTTTGCTCCACCAGCTCTCCTCTCCTTTTTCACATCTTCAGTTCCCCTACCGATGAGATACATACCCAGTGCTCTCCCCTCTCAAAAGAAATCTCTTCTCCCCCTGACTTTCTCTTAAACTAGTGAGCTTTCTCCAACCTTCTCTTCACTGTCATGCTCCTCTAAACAGTCACCTGCACTCACCATATCTACTACTGTCCCTCCAGACCAACCCCAGCCCAGTCTACCATGTCACTGAATGGCTTTTTGAAAGTAGCTAGTAAATCCTCACAGGGAAAGTCCTTCTCATTCCCTCCAGTCTGACGCTGCATCTGCTCCTTCCTACAACACAGCCCCCCAGTTTGGCACTAGTGACACAGCACCGCTCTGCAGGATGTCAGATACCCAGCCTCAAGCCCCCATGCCCACTTCCTCACCCCTGGAAGACATCACTACCAGAACTTGACCTCGAAGCCTTCTCAGCTCAGTATGGGCAGACCTCAGAGATAGGGCGGGTTCTGTTCCAGACCACCATAATAAAGCAAGTATCACAATTAACTGAGTTGTAATCTTTTTGCCGGTGGGAGGGGGTCTTCACTTTGCAAAAAAGGAGACGCCTGTGGAGTGCAATGAAGCAGGGCACACCTGCGCTCCCGCCGCTTCCACCAGCCAGTCAAGGTTGGCTCGTGGATGGACACATATTTGCCCTCTGTGCTGGCTGGGGTTCTCTGGGAGACAGCTCTGAGGCTGAGATGTGTGTGCAGGGGCTTACTAGGTCATGCTTTCAGGATCACATGCAGGAGGCAGTGAGGGCAGCCAGATAGGGCAGAGGGGGAACTGAACCGGGAAGTTCCAGCAGAAGCCTCAGCCCACCCACATGGCTGGGATGGCCCTGCGGCACTGCCCTCAATTGAGGCAAAGGGCATGGCCTTTACACCTCAACATAATACTTCCCCAGGGGAGGGGTGTAACTTTGGGCTAGGGGCTCCCTTTGGCTCAGGACAATTCCTGAAGAGGAGGTGTTACAAACTGAATGTTTGTGTACCCCCAGCCAATTCAAATGTGGACGTCCTAATCCTCAGCATGACTGCATTTGGAGATGGGGCCTCTAAGGACATAATTTTGGCTGAACGTCATACAGGTGGGGCTCTGACCCTCTAGGATCAGTGTCTTCACGAGAAGAGACACCGGAGCTTGCTCTCTCCTCACTCCCTTGCCCTCCCAACCTGCACACTTTGAGGAAAGGCCACAGGAAGATAAACCAAGAAGTTGTCTGCAAACCAGGAACCAAGCCAGCAGAAACATCCGGAACTGTGGGAAGTGACCGTTGTGTCAGGCATCCAGTCTGTGGTGTCTATCACGGCAGCCCAGGGCAGTCAAGGGCGCAGCTGCAAGCCCAGCAGGCAGCCCTCCAGCGGCAGGGGAGCAAGGTCCCCAGGGCCGGAGGGGGACTGTGGCGGAGCACCACACCCTCACTCTCCCTGCTCTCGGTTGTCCCCCGACTTCTCCCTCATTTCTTTTCTGAAAGCGAGGCCTGGGCCTCCACACAGCTTTGCAGTCTCTGTTCCCCCACACTCCCAGCTTTGCCCTCGGTCCCAAGATTCCAGCCACTCTGTGCCACATCCTTTATTGCTGTCTAAGAAAGCTCTGCAGTGTCACATCTAGGGGCCCTGTAAATACCTCCCTTTCCTACCTCAAACTCACTCCCTTTCCTACTTTTTCCCTGCTGAACTTTTTATTCAACCTTCAAAATGATACTCCCAGAGGGAAGCCTTTCCTCTGCTTTGGGAGATAGCAGAGGCTCTGTCCTCGCCGTCCCCACTGCTCTCTGTTTGCCACTTCACATGACTTCACTTTGCTGTACTTCACTTAAACCCAAACAGGGAAGTGACTTAACCAGTCACAGTCAGTAAATAACAGAACTGGTTCCAGAACCAGCTCTCAGGAATTCCAGTCCTCTCAATTTATTTAGCTTAACTTCTCTGTCCCAAAGGACCTGCTTCTCAAGTAGCTGTTTTGTTCATGCTTTAGCAGTACATTTATTGAGCACCTAGTGTATACCAAGCACTGTATTAGGAGCTGAGGACCCTGAATTGAAAAACCCAGGCTGATTGGCAAGGTCACACAGACGCAAGGGGCCTGGTGCTACTGCACCCCCTCTGGGGAGCCAGGGTGCCCACCAAGCCCATGTTTCCATCTGAGGTCCTTGACCACTGGCCCATTTGGGTCCTACGGCCCTGCCACCCTCTGGGCTATAGATGAGCATATCCCAGGCAGCCAGTCTATTGTGGAGGCTGTGGCCAGGATGTGGCCGGGCCTCAGAGCTCTACCACAGGGGTGGTCATAGTGGACTGTGCCTGGCCAGGCCAATCAGCTGCTCTGTGGGGAGCTGTGAATCAGCAGAGCTCATGTGGGGTGGGGGGTGGGGGTTGCTGCTGAGTCACTGGGAGATCTGCAGCCATGAGGTCAAAGCCCTTTTGAGAATCTGCTGAGGACTGCCAAAAAATGCTCAGAGAAGACATTCTGCACTGGTTTCGGGAGGCTCTCAGACCTCCACCATCCATCTTTGCAGGGCAGAGCAGAACTCCAGTCAACCCAAAGAGGAGAAGTGACTCAACCAGTCACACGGCCGGTGAATAACAGAACTGGAAACAGAACTTGCTCTCTGGGATTCCAGGCCTCTCAGCCCAGGCCTCCAGATCACCAGTGCTCCAGTACGGGATGCCAAGTGGGCTGGGTCCACGAGCATTCCTTCTCTGGTCCCTCAGGGGGCAATCAGAAGGTTCTCTGGAGGTTTGATGTTTATCCAGGGATTGATGCATGACTGGAAAGTTCAAAAGTTTAAGTTTACAGGCTAGATAAAATAAGAATAGAATTGTTTTCTCGGGCCTCAACTGAGAAGGAGACCGTCCTGCAGTATCCATCCCTGCTGTGATGCTCATCAAAACACACGAAATACATGGAAACTACCATGATTCTATGGGGGTATAGAGAACATGGCCACTCTAGTGGGGAGCGCACTGTTCCTCTACCCAAGTAGGTTTTCATTTAGAAAGCAGACTCAGTTTGTGGATTCACAGTCTGGCAGAAAGGATCAAAGGGAGCAGGTAACTTACAAAGATGCTGACAGAATCCCTGTTGTGATTCTGGGCAGAGATTGGAGTTTTAACATATGAGAGGACTACAGGTTCCAAAGGTTTCCTGTCTGTGCCTTCAAATTCCAAGTTAATAACATCCTCCAGCAAACAGATCTCACAGGATCTTGCATATTCTATGTCCCAGGCCTGATTACCCCGGGGTTCCCCCATCTCCGGTCTGGGCTGCCCCTTTGGCTATTTTTCGCAGGCTTGAGTTGGGCAGAGGTGACAAAGGCAACCAGGAGACTTGGATTTCTCACATCTAAGAACAGAGACTCAGGCTTTGAGGGGGCAGGGGTTGATGTCGATCACCCCTTCATTTCCACAGCCCCATGAGTCTCTTCCCAGAGGCCTTCACGTGATCAGCACCTGTCTTAGGTTCAATCTCTCCTAGAGAATTGTTACCCGTCATTGGCTAACTGATCAAGCATTAAAGCCCAGGCACAGAACAGGTAGTGTTCATGCCAGGGGAATAAGTTTTTGTCTCCTTGGTGGCTCCTGGTCCGGAAGTCTCTCACTCAGCCTAAGTCACAGGGGGTCACAACTTCCTGAGACCAGGCAGGGCGGTCCCCAACACGCAACTTAGTTAATTTTAATAATTTACCATCTTGACTATAGTGATTCCATTTTATTTCTTCACCCTGTTCCTTGCATCTATCAACCCCCTTCTCCCGTGTCAAGGTTCAGCTATATTTCATCTTCTGGGAAGCCTCCCTGCTCCTGCTGGCTTCAGGCACCTTTTTATTCCTCCAACTTCTAGATCACCCTCAAGCCCTTGTCCTCACTTGGAGGGCAAACAATGACAAAAATTATTTTGGACCAACTATTTCCTGAGCCTGAAAGGAAAGCAAGAACTGGGTTATAAGCAAGTAAACCACATTAGCATATCTCTAAAAAGCAAAGCTCCCTTAGGAGCTTGAAATTTAGGGGAGGGCACTGGCTGGTGTGGCTCAGTGGATTAAGTGACAGCCTGCGAGCCAAAGGGTAGTTGGTTTGATTCCCAGTCAGGGCACGTGCCTGGGTTGCAGGCCAGGTCCCCAGTGGGGGGCGTGCAAGAGGCAACCACACACTGATGTTTCTTTCCCTCCCTTCCCCTCTCTCTAAAAAAATAAATAAATAAACTCTTTTTTAAAAAAAGGAATTTAGGGGAGGGACAGACAGAAGAATCAAAAAGGCAAATTGTCAGTATATAATGACAACAATAAGAGTAACAACTGGCATCAGCACACTGCCCTTTGTATGTCAGGCTCTCTACGGTTCGCTCCGTGTACATGACCTCAGATCTTTAAAGCAGGGGTTGGTTATGCCCATTTTACAGACCAAGAAACTGAGTCTCAAGAAGGCTGACTTGCCGAGGATATTTCTGATCCTGGCAGAACCAGGATTCTAGCCCAAGATAGCTTGGGGCCAATGTCTGTGCCACACAGTTTCCACTGAGAATCCCAGCATTTCCCAGCAGTGCCCCAGCTGGGACAGTCACCTCGGTGCCCAGGGCAGACACATGCCAACTATGAAGAGGCACCACGGCCATCACAGTCTGATGCCTTCAGACAACCACAGTTTATGTTTAGGCCCTACACACCTTGATGGTGGTGGGAGAATGGCTCTTGGCCGGGCATATAATTTTGTCCCTGCAAAGGGGCTCTCCCGCGTGGGGAAGACTTGGTGTGGGCTTTCAGTCAGGAGGGCGGAGCAGAGCCCAGGAGCTCACATTGACCTGCTCTCTGAGGGTCTCCCAGACCACGCATTCATGAGGATGCTTCTTCCCCTCTCATCCCCACCTCTGCCCCCAGCCTGGTAAGCTACGCATGCGTGCACACTTTCTCGTGTCCGAAAGGGCTCCTGGGAGCAGTACCTGCATTCAGACCATAAGTGCAGTGATTTCCGATAAACCCTTTCCTTAAGATGAGTGCTCAGTGGGAAGAATCTTCTCCCTGCAATCTTGATTTGAGAATTTATCATGAATCCTAACTACACTGCCATTGGTTAAAAGACTTCAAACAAGTTATTTAATTTCTCTACCACTCACATTCACCATGTGTGGAAACACCTTCCAGTGTTGCCATGGAGGCGAGAGGGCAGTTAGGCACAGATTCTGACATAAGGTGCAGAATAACACACAAAAGATAAATGTTAATAATCACTACTGTTAAAAGTGTACTTACAGTAAGAAAATTAGTAATGCAACAACTGGTGTTGTTTTTAAATCTCAACTTGACATTCTTTAACTTTCCTCTAGAATCCAAAATGTTGTTTACTTTGATTTGTGTTATTTGCATAAATAATAATTTTTTAAAATATACGCCCTATCTTAATTAAAGCCATGAAAAATACATGTATAATTTTTTTAAAAGACTATTGCTGTGGCTTATGTAGTAGATTAGCGAGTTTGTTCATGAGTCTCATCCACTCTGGGCTCTAAAAATATTCAACTTTTTACCCAGCCAGGCGGACTAAGACCCTTGGGCCACCGAAATGTCATCGAGATTGTGATGCTCTATGAAGCCAAATGAAAAGAGCTCTGCCCATGGAAGTGTTACCAAACCCAACCGCTAGGGGTCCTAGCACTCACTGCCAACAAGCCAAACATCTGGAGCCAGAGTTTGGTGGAAAGGAAAGGAATCTTGTATCTGTAGCAGTGGTAAGGGGCGGAGGGGAGTCCAGAGCATGACGCGCTGGCACGAAGATACTACCGAAGAAGGCACGTGCACTTCCGTCCCACTTGCTTCTCCCCTCTGTCAAACCCCTGAAACCAGTACGGCAGTCTCACATGCCGACTCTGGAAGTGGGCAGGCCACAGGAGCTGACAAGCCTGTGCTCCGCTGACAGGCCCACGAGCAGCGGAGGGACACGGGGCCTGCTGCTGGCAGTTCACAACCTCCTCCCCGCCCCTTCACTGTCCCCAGTGCCCAGGGCCCAGAGCCTCCAGCCATGGCACTGGGAAGGAGGTGAAATGAAAAAGGAAGTGCTGTTTCCATGTGTTTCTTTTTAAATGCTCCCTCAGAATCCCTTGGCCACCAGCGTGTGTTGGGCTGGTTGCTAGGGCAACACATGCATGTGCAGTTCAACCCTTCCCCCATTTCCAGGGAGGGGGTGGTTATCTGTTACAAAGGGAATCATCATGACCCGGGAGGCAGAAGCCTGTTGCAAGGTCAAATTTGCCCGTGCAACCGCAAATCAATCTAATGACGTTCATTGCTAGTCCTGGACCCGGCACCTCGTGCATGATGGCACAGCTGTCTTTTGTCCCTCAGAGGCCACAAGCTGAGTGGAGATTCAGATGGACAAGCTCCCTCCATCTCTGAGAGGCAACAATAACAGATGGTTTCTGAGCAATCTCCTCCCCACCGAGGGTGATGAAGGTACATTCCTCATGACACTTAGATGTGAGGCCCGAATTCCTCACCAAGGAGACCCAGGCAGTACCTGACTTCTTCAGGGGCTCCCAAGGGCACAACAAGGTCAGTTTCGATCATGTTTATTTGCATGCATTGAGCAGGACCCACAAAACAGAGGCCACCCCAGCAGTCCCACCCACGTCACGGACTGAGCCTACACGTGTGGGGAACACCTGTCAGGGAGACCTAACTCACACCAGCCACTCCGGCTCAGCTTTAGCCTGCTGGCCTCACCCTGGAAAACGGCCTCCCTAGCTTCAGAAGGCAACCCCGACCTCAGGGGCAACTATGTCCTCGTTGGTGCCTCTTCTAATGGTCTATGAAACTCACACTTGCCCAGAATCCCTCAGGAAGAGTGACCACAGCTTGGGAGGCCCTGGACACCCCTAGTCCATGGATTGTCTCCCTCGCATAAATGGCTTTAAATTCATTACCAAATTGTATTAGTTTTGTTGTTTGACAGTTCTCAAAGGATGCCCACCCCGACCTTTGAGTGCACCCCAGCCTCTCCCTGGAGCTGGGAGCACCCAGTGAACAGAGCAGGCTCCCCTTCAAAACCCAGTCACACAGAACTAGAGAAAGAGTGAAAAGATCAGTGGTGGCTGGGGTGGCGGGGATAGAGAGTTGCTTAGCACGAGGGATTTTCAGGGAGTGAAACTATTCTGTGTGGTGTTGTGACGGCGGGTCCAGGACCTTGAAGGGTCCAGGGCGGGCCTCCTCTGTTCTGAAGTAGCACAAAGTAGCAAAGTGGCCCGAAGATGTCCTGCTTTGGCCTGTGGATTATTTTGAACCAATGGCAACTGAGACCTTGTGGGCCCAAGAGAAACTGTTACCTCTCCCTTAAATAATTTAAATTGTGAGTCTTATCCATAATAAGTATTATCACCAGAAATAACTTTCTAGGACCTGCCTATAGGACAGGGCAAACATCGAATTACTGGACATCTGCTGTCCTTATCAGCCTTCAGTGACCCTCCCCTCTCAAGTCCCAAGGTGCCTACCTCACCCTTAACTCAGAATGTCACATGTATCCTATTTCAACTTTCTGTGTCTGACTTGTCCATGGAGGTGGGGTCTCTGGCCTGCTCAGGTACACAGGGCTCCCATGTGTACATATGTAATTAAAGGTGGTTATTTTCTCTTGCTAATCAGTCTTATGCCTATTTGATTATTAGACCTGCACCCCCCCCAAAAAAAAAACTTGACAGTAAAGGAAAGTTTCTTCCTCCCCCACAACATGAGGCGTTCCTCAACACTGCCCTGCAAAGAGTAAGCCCTAAAGGAAACCCTGCACCTTGGCTAGTAACAATGTATCAATACCGGCTGGTCATTGGAACAAGTGCACCACACTGATGCAGGATGGCAATGACAGGGGAAACAGGAGGGGAGGGAAGGAGCACATGGGAACCCTATCACCTGCTCAGTTCTCTGTAAAACCACAGCTCCTCTAAAAAACAAAGTCTGTTCACTAAAACAAAACAGAGCAAACAAAGAAGCAAAACCCTGCCCCAGAGACTGACCTCCAGGAGTCTGACGCCAGAGACGCCCGGCTTTCCTCAGAAGTAACTGGAAGGGCTCGGGCTCGGCAGACACATGGGGCCTGCATTCGTTTTTGTAGTAGGCGTGCAGCGCTGAGATGTAACAATATGAGGTGGGAACTCAAAGTGCAGAGAAGTTAATATGCTCCATTTGTGTTGAAAGTAAAAGAATATTTATACATATTTTATCATGTTTGCATAGAATATCTCTGGAAGGACTTAGGGCGGGTGGAAGGGAAACTTTTTACTAAACCTGCTTTAAAATTCATTTAAAACCATGTAAAGCCATTTCCCATTTTAAAACATAAAGAAGATTAGACCTTTATAACGTGGCCGATACCATTCATTGTCAGAAGAGAGGCTCAACGTCGCTAGTCACCAGGAGAGGGGAAACCCACCCCACAAGGAGAGACCCCTTCCCTCGCACAGGAGCGGCTGTCTCTGAAAAGACAGGTAATGACCAGTGTTGGTGGGGATGTGGAGAAATTGGAACCCCCTGCTGTGGGAATGCAAAATAGTGCAGCCACTGTGGAAATCGGGCTGGCATCGCTCAGAAGTCAAACACAGAGTTACCGCCGCATCCTAGCTGGACACCATGGGAAACGAAAGCGTGCACCCGCACAGAAGCCTGTGCGTGAACGGCCGCAGCGGCATCGCTCCCAGCCACCCGCCCGACTGCAGACGCAGCTCCAGTGCATTACCTGGAGACCGAACGCACTGAACGCGGCGTACTCCCACGACACAGTATCATTCATCAACAAAAAGGGTGGAAATACAGACACGCGCTACGACGTGGGTGAACTTGCGACACATTATGCTGAGTGGGAGAAGTCAGTTTTAAAAGGCCATCTATTGTGTGATTCCATTTGTATGAAATACCCAGCAGAGGCGAGTCCAGAGAAACTGGCGGCTGCCAGAGGCTGAAGGGGACTGAAGGGGACGGAAGGGGACGGAAGGGTCGGGGGTGACAGCCAGGAGTGCGGGCCTCTTCAGGGGACCGATGTTCGAAAACGTTCGTGAGTTGGTCATGGTGATGGTTCAGAATCCTGTGCGTGCACTGAATGCCAGCGAAGTCTGCGCTGTGAGTGCATAAGCTGTATGGCACGTGCAATAAAGCTGTTTTATATTTAAAGAATATTTTAAAATATTTTTCATTAAAAAAATGCCTAAACAATCTATGCCCTAACACGTCTAGAGAGATACCAGGCTCCAAACCCAGGCCTGCCTCCTGCTGTACCAGCCGTACTTCCTGGCCTGGCCTCAGAGCCCTCCGGAAAATGGGTGTGGGTGGGATAAGGCCTTCAAGGTGGGGCCCTGGTGAGAATCGGAGATCAGGCGCAGGATGTGCCCCACATAGGCCCCCATATGTGTGTGTTAGCACTGCACGGCCGGGAATGTGAGCAGGAAGATGCCATCGCTGACAGATGGTGTGGTTTCTTTGCTTCCTCTAAGAGGAGGAGGAGGGGGTTTCCTCAAGTGGGTGAAGAAAGCGGGGAAACTGCCCCACAGCCTGCATTTCCCAGGGGAGAGTTGTCCTGCACCTCCCCCCCCAGTTCTCTCACTCAGCATCTGCTCCACAATCTTGGGTTCTCCTAGTATCTGTAGCCACAATCTCCCCCATCACCATGGTCACCTCACCCCCATGCTGGTGGCCCACAGGGCTAGGGGGCCTGCAGAGGCCAGGGTGACAGTGCTATCAATGCTGGGGGAGGAAAGGGCCCAGCCACTGCCACCAACCCTCCCACAGCTGCTGCTGGCAAGCCTGATCTGCTGGCCACAGGCTAGGGCTCTTTCCTCCTCTGGTCTGCTCACAGCTCACAGATGTTCCTGCAGCCCCAGCACAGCCAGCAGGTGCCAAGACTGTATGACAGCATCCTGAGTCCAGCAGCCTGCCCCTGCTTCCCCAAGGCTGTTTCCCTGGCCTGAGAGGTTGTGGCCCACAGAAACCACTTCAGTGGGAGTCAGGAGGCCCATTCTACTTGTCGCTCACCACAGCTGAGCAGCAGGACCCTGGGCAAAACACTGCTCCTCTCCGGCCGTGCTGGCCCCTCCACCAATGGGACAGCGAGAACCTGGGGACAGGCTGGCCAGGCTCCATCCACCCCTCAACCCCCACAGTGACTCGGAAGCCCAAGGCTCCCCAAGGTGATAAAGGCTCCCAGTGTCACTGGGCCTTGACCTGAGCTACCTTGATCTTGCTGGGCTCTGAGCCCCCTGCACACTCCATCCCATTGAAACTTCGCTGAGCACAGGCCTGCAAATCAAAGGGTCACTGGTTCGATTCCCAGCCAGGGCACATGCCTGGGTTGCGGGCCAGGTCCCCAGTAGGGGGCAAGTGAGAGGCAACCACACATGGCTGTTTCTCTCCCTGTCTTTCTCCTTTCCCTCCCCTCTCTCTAAGAGTAAATAAAATCTTAATTAAAAAAAGAAAAGAATAAAAGAAACTTCCCTGGCCCAAGGGCTGAGTGTGAGCAGGAGAGCAGATGCATCCAAGCCCTGAGGCTGAACACCGAGCTGGGCTCACACCCCAGCCCCACCAGGGACTAGCCGAGCACCATATTTTCACTCTCTGTGCATTAAGTCTTCATTTGTAAAATGGGACTAATACTCGTACCTTTCTTGCAGAGTTGTTGTGGGAATTAAATTAGCTAATACACGTGATGTGATAGAACAGTGACTGGCACGTGTTCAATGCACAGGAAGGCTGACTTCCTGCTTTCATTCCATAAGGAGCCTGGGGCTCAGAGAAGCACGGTGACTAGGCCCGGGCGCCCAGCTGGGGCGTGGTGGGGCCAGGCTCTCAGCACAGGCCTGTCTGGCTCGGGAGTCAATGTTCTCTCCTCCCCCCAGCACTGGGCTCCTTGGAAAAAATCTTGCAATGAGCAGAGTGGGGATGCTGACGGCTTCAGGAATGGCATTAAAAAATAATAACAGGCTTCCCACCCCACTGACAAGGCAGTAGATATGTTTGTTCACTGTCAACAGTTGAGAGTGGAATGTGGAAAAGCACAGAGGGAAGTGAAAAACCCTCTTTTCTCTCCGGCTTCATACAGTTCTCCTGAGAATTAAAAAAAAGTGTGTGGGGGGGTACTTTCAGTGCCCTTAAGCAGGGCCTCACTTGAAGATGCCAGGAGAAGATAGTGCCAGTGCCCACCCTCCTCAGGACAAACCTAGCCTCTCTGGGCTCTCTTCCGCCCCGCCCGGGGCTGAGGGGCCCCAGCTGGGGTCACAGCCATGAGGAAGTAACACTGCAAGCCACAGGCTGCAGTTGCTTGGGTCACGCGCTCCCTTTCTAGAAGTTAGGTGTCTGGGAAGGCCTGGAGTCGGTCATGTGCTGTGGCACAGAAAGGAGACCAATGTCTCCAGGCAGATATCACTGTCACAAAATGAAGGACAATCAAAACTACCCTCCCCTTGGATCCTGGCCTCTGGCCGTCAGCACAGGCCTCACTGGTGCCCTGGCTGGGGCCCTGGTGTGGCCAGCACAGGCCTGAGGAGACCCTGACCCTGAGATACCAGCACCAGCGAAGATAGAATTTATAGTCCCTTATGAGCCCCCAGGCCAAAGGTCTTACACAGAAAAGGAAACTGAGGCCCAGAGGAGCAGAGGTTCCTCGGAAGTCACCAGCAAGGGGCTGGAGCTGGGGCAGAACCCGTGAGAGTCCCTGGGTGCTTTTTCCCACTGCTTTGGCCTTTTGTCCTAGAGCTGGTCTACTAAAAATTTTAATTTAGGATTTCATTTAATCTCTAAGGCTTAAGGAAACTTGCTTAAGGAAAGAAGAACAGTGATTATCAAGCTTGGTTTTGGAGGTTACAGGTGAACCCAGAAAAGCCAGCGTTCTTGCTGCCCATCACCTACCAGACCCAGTCAGCAGAGACGGGGATTGAATCTCTATGGGCGCTTTGCTCAGTTGGCAGGCGGTCTGAGGAGAGGCGGCTTTGTACCCTAACAGACTGTCTTCAATTCCATTTTAAACTGGCCCTTTTAATAAGGAGAAGAAAAATGGAGGTAAGGGGTTTGAAATTCAGGGAAAAGTTAATTGGCTTTAAAAAAAACCTACAGCATTCTTGCCTTGGGCTGTGGTCTTTATCTGTGTCCTTGTCTGTGGGTGTCTCACCCTGGGGGATGACAGCCCAGATACTGTGGTGGTGGCTTGCAGTCCTCCTGAGGCACAAAGGTGGAACTGTTTGTGGTGCCCTGGAGTCAGGGTGGGTCCTACCTTCAGTTCCCAGTACAATACCTGAAACTAACATTTTCTAACTTTCGAGTCTGCTATCATGGGGTGGGTGCACATTCACAGAGGGGTTAGAAGCTGACATATGCCGGTAGCCGCTGGTATTTCTGGAAAAGGCTTAATTTCACAGGCCGGTCAGGGCCCACAGGCATGTTGCGGCCCCAGACTTGCTGAGGGATGACTGTCCCATGAGTCAGTTGGCGGGCGTTACTCCCTCAACCTCCCTTCCTCATCTGGGACGACGCTGGATGTCAGCCACCCCCAGTCTTCAAAGGTGAGCTGTGGGTGGGTCCCACAATCTGTACTGTGAACACCATCTCATCTGTCATTCTGACCGGGACACTTTTGAGACTGATCAGAGACAGCTGGTCACCCCACCCACCTACAGTCCTAAGCTCCACGTTGGGTTGGAGGGTCAGTCTACAAGAGGCTAAGGCCCCACGGGGCAGGGGCCCACCCCTGTTGGGATGTAGAAACTGAAGTTCCCAACCTGAGAAATCTCAGTCCCAGTGGGGAGCCACACCCAGCCTTGAATCCTAGGAAAGTGAAACGGAAACCAGCAAAGTTGAAAGGGCCATTTAAGATGGATCTCTAGCCTTGCCTAGATTATTGTTCTTATTTACCAATGGGAAACCAGAAGCTTGAAGACACCAAGGACCTTGACCAAGGTAGCTCCCCAGAAGTTCAAACCCAGATTCCCAACTCAGCCCATTGTGTGCTCTGCCCCCCAGCTCCCCTGCACCTGAAACCCCCTTCCAGCCCCTCCCTCCAGCATACTCCTATTCAGAAGCTGTGTACACAGCCTGGAAGTTTGCTAGTATGAGCTTTAAAAATCCTTTCTTAACCTGGACTGGTTGAGCCTGAATGCTGCACGTGTGGCTTCCCAGACCTGCAGCCCCCGTGGACAGGCAGGCTCTGCACATAGTGGGGCCTCGGGTACCTGGTGGTCGGAACTCTCCCTGTTAGACCCACAGCGTTGTGCCCTGGCACACAGAAGGACCTCAAGAGGGGAAACTGAGGCTAGAGGTACTGTGAGGGGTGAACAGGTTAAGCAGGGCTGTAGCAGAGCTCCTGGTGCCTGAGGCTTTTGCTTTCTGCCTCTCCTCTGACCTGTGAGTTGGGCTCGTTCAGATAGTAATTGAGCAACGTTATTGAGGAAATGCCCTTGAATAGTATGTGCGGGCAAAGGGAAGCTAAGCCAGTGCCAGGAGCAACGGGCAGTCAAGTTGGGGTCCTGAGTCCCCAACCCTCTGCAGCCTCATCTCTGGGACCCTAGCCCCAGAGGCTGGACGGTACTCCCCCAGAGCCTGGGGTGCCAGCCATTCTAGAGCCGCCCCTCTCCAGCCCACCTTTACACCTTGCTCACCCTTGGGCAAGTCTCGGCTAACCTTTCCTACAGAAGACTAAGCCCCACAGAGGTCCCTGGACTTGTTGGGGTTGTGCTGCTGCTTAGTGGTGGGGTGGGGCCTTAAATTCCTGGACCTTCGCCCTTTGCATGGGGCCTGGGAGCAATCACCTTTCCAAAGAAGTGCACCAGACTCTACAACACAGGGACAGCCAAACGTTTTGTGAACAAAACCAATTCCCACTGCCTCCACGGCCACCGCCTGGCCCAGGCCACCTCCCATTTCACAGGCAGTCTCAGTGCCTCTGGGGTCTCCCGGTCCCCTCCCTCGACCCCTGCTCAACGTCCTCCATGCCAGCAATGTGGGTGCATCCATGCAAATTTCACAAACTCTTCCTTAAAGCGTCTGCCTGTGCCCACTTCCCTGGGGCACACAGACACCCACGCAGCTGAGGTCTGCCCACCCCGCCCTTCCCCCATTCAATGCAGGGAAGGCACACCCCCCCCAACCCCGTGCTCTGTGGGGCATTGCCCCATGACGCCTCCCCGCACCCAACAAAGGGGCAATTTGGGGGTGGGCGCCTCCAGGCGAAGGCTGGGCCCTCAGCCATCAGTGTCCCTCAGGCGGCCGTGGGAGCCCTCACCGGGCGAGGGGGCTCCTCCTGCTGCCCCTGAGCAGGCAGAGTTGAGAAACGAAAAGGTTGCCATGGGGGCCCGTGCTTGTTTGCACTGAAAAAGTCAAAGTCGGATGTTTTCTGACAAAAAGCAAGTCTGTCCGGCTGACCCCAGTGGCCCCGAGGTCGGCTGGCCAGGCCTTCTTTTGGAATCAAAGGAAGTAAATCAGCAGCCCCAAGGTCGGTTGGAAAACTGGTTTAAAACCGTTCACAATGCACAGCAAGCCACAGGACACAACATCTGCGAGTTCACATTTATGACTAAAATTGTTTCAGATGCGTTTAAAGGGTGCTGGTGGGGGGAAGACGTGAAGACTGCCCTCCGTTAAGGCTTCTGGCAGTGCTGGCCGGCTTGCACCGCCACTGAGTGGACCCCTCCGGGGCCTGCGCAGGGACGCGAGCGCCAAAGGTAGACAGCAGACTTTTATTTCATACAAAAACCAGAGTTCTTGCCCTGGCTGGCGGAGCTCAGTGGATTGAGCGCGGGCTGCGAACCAAAGCATCACAGGTTCCGTTCCCAATCAGGGCACATGCCTGGGTTGCAGGTCAAGACCCCCAGCAACGGCACACTGATGTTTCTCTCTCTCTCTCTTTCTCCCTCCCTTCCCTCTCTAAAAAAATAAATAAACAAAATCTTAAAAAAAAAAACAAAACAGAGTTCTCCAGGGGCTTTTTTAATTTTTATTTTTATTGTTTCGCTCCTCCTCAAACTCTCCCAGCTGGGTTCCCAGGTGGTACCCTCCGCCCTTCCCTCTGCGGGAAGTGCCTCCCCACACGTTCGTGCTGCAGCCTGCAGCCCACCACCGCGGTCACGCGGGCCCTGCCGGCGCCGTGGCTGCCGCCAGCCGCTGTTCGCCCTTGCTGGTGTCCTCGGCGCTCCAGCTCCCGCTCACTGACCGTCTGGCCTGTTGCATGTCCGTGTGAGGAAGGCGGAGTTAACGCTTCTGCCTCCAGCCTCTAGGTCAGGGCCTGCCCGTAGTAGGTGCTCCGGAAACATTCTCCAGAAACAGAGGTGAAGCGAGGACACTGGGATCCACTTAGGGCCAGAGCGAAGCATTGTTTGAGGAAGGCCCGAGTGAGTAAATGAAGGAGCGAGGGACTGTGGACCCGGGTGCCTGGAATGCCCGCGTCCTTTTCCAGTCCTATCTGACTGAGCCCTTGCCCACCCTTTGCGACCCCGCTCCAGTGTCACCCCCTCCTCAACCCCACAGCTGAGCACGCCCCCACGGGGTGCGGAACAATCTCGGTGCCTGCCGCCGCCCCTCCAGCCTGGGAACCCGGACAGCCCCGGCCCCTCGGCCCCCAGAGCTCGGGATCCTCAACCTGAGGACAGAGAGTGGCGGGGAGGGGGGAGGGGCCGCCACCCACCCCGCGCCCTTCCCGACGCTCTGAGCACCTGCGGAGGCGCCGGGAACCCAGCCCACATCTCAACCTTCCTTCTGCGGGAACAGTGACTGTTTCTATTTTAATTTGTAACGCTTTTATTTATATATGTCTTGTCAAAATGTATATTTTAAGCGATTCTCTTGAAAAACACAGAACTATAGGAGAAGGAAAAATACAGTCCCCTTGTAATTCTGCACTCCACAGCCTTACCATCAGCTCGGGGGACTAGGCCTGCCACCTTCGCTGCGTCCCCAGCTGACTACCCTCGCCCCTGAACTCGTAACCAGGTGGGGACAGGGCTCTAGGAAGACAGCAGAGAAGTAGAGATAGTTTGTACCCAGTCTGGGCCACAAACAAGCATTACCAGTTCCTGGAAGGCCTCTGGGTGGTTGACTCCGTGAGACGCCAGGTAGGCCTCACCCATGAAGTTGTGGAAGGAACTACAGGTGCGGCCTGAGGTTGGAAGGAGGCTGACCTCACCTGGGGCGGGAGTCACAGGGAGGGCCAGGCCTTGTCCCCAAAACCTGCGGGTGGAGGCTGACAGCACAGACCGTCCCCACCTCAGCCGCCTCTGCGGAGGGCGCAACCGGCACCCGAGGGCAGGCGCTGAGCTCTGTAAGGGGGGCACCTCGGCGCTCCAGCCCAAGAGAGACTCTGGAGGGGCCACCGAAGTCCCATGTGGACCAAGAGATGACTTTCCTATATGCTCGCCCTGCCTTGTCCACCTCCCACACCATCTCTAGGGACTCTGTGAATCTCAGACACCGCTGCCATCACCACGGTCACCTCCACAGCCACCAGGGAGCGGACCCTTACAGCCCACCCCCCTGATGCTCACAAAGACCAGACAACCTCAGTCTGCCATTTTTTTAAAAGTCAGAACGCTTGCTGGCACAATATTAAAATTACTTTTTGTAACTTCCTTTTCCACTAGACAGTCGACTTCATGAAGGGATTTTAAAAATTTAATAATTTTTATTGTATTTTTTATTACTATTAATCCCATTATACCCCTCTCCCCGCCCCCACCCTGCAATCACCCAACCACCACACTGCTGTCTGTGAGTCCTTTTTCCTTTCTGCTCAGCCCCTCCCCCCTCGCCCCCCCCCCCACTAGCTGTCGTCCGCTCTCTGTCTCTGGGTCTGTCTCTGGTGTGCCCCTCAGTCCAGAGTGTTCATTACATCCCACACATGAGTGAGATCAT
>PVIA01009017.1:0-65300 GCA_004024845.1 Tonatia bakeri
TGTATGCTGGGATATTTGATGAACATGTATGTATATATTATAATATTTATTATTATAATTATTATATAGACTATATAAAATTATTAAATATTACATAACATAATTTAAATATAATAATATAATGTAATTATAATCAATATTATTAAAAATTAAAAGAGCAGTTCATTAGAAAATATAGACTAGACAAATTGCTTGGAAATAATTCAAAAAATAAAGATAAAAATAAAGACATTAATTAAACAATGTGATATATTTCCTATTAGATTCATAAAGATGACAAATTACTGAGCCTTTACAGGCCAATTTGCAAGAAAATGGATGCAAATATTAATTATGATATTGCAAATTATTATTTTTCTGGGAAGCAATTTCTCTTTCCGCATCATTAGTATAAAATTGTGCATAGACAATTATCAACAACTTGAATGTTATGAATATTCCTAAGAAACTAAAAATACAGCTTTACAAATGATGTTCATAAAGAATTTCTTAATCTTTAATTTCTTAAAATGTCATAATATAAAATGATTAGCAATGAAAACTAAATATCCATCAATACATAATTAGCTGTAATAAATTAGAGTCACTGAAATTATTCTTTAGAGCTTTATGTACTGATATAGAAAATATCTAAACTATATTATTGGAAAAGGGGCTGTACAATACAAATCTCTTTTTGAAATGTAAAATAAAACAACACATCTATTTATATAGATGAATGTAGGGATGAATATACATGATATTCATAATGGCTAGCACTGTGTTTTTAAATGAATGGTGATATTGCAGTGTTTTATATTTTTCTGATTATCTTATTTTTATATAGAACATATACTACTTTTAGTATCATGTAAAACAATATTGCTTCTATTTTGAAACAAAAAACATTTAATTCTCACATTTACCAAATATTAGTATGCCTCACTAATAAACTTGTTCTTTGATTTTATAAAACTTATTTCTATTATTTCTTTTTTATACTCTGTTTCCAATTGTTACCTTTATTTATTTATGTTTGTCATCTCAATTATTTCTTTTTTCAGTTTTTCCCTTTTTTATTGTTGTGTAATTACAGTTGCCGCCATGTGTTGGTATGTGTATATAGGGCTCTAAATTTCCTTAAGCCCTACTTTGTCTAAGCTTCACAGATTGTGTTATAGAATGCTTAAATCGTTATTCAGTTTTGGGTATTTTATAATTTTATGTACAGTCTCTTATTTAATAAAATTATTATTTGGTAATAAGCATTTTAATTTTTAGCAATAAATAATTTGAAAAGTTTTTATTTATTATTCAGTTGTAATTCTATTAAAATATGGCCAAAAGCATAATTTGTGTAATATTGAGGCTTCTTCTTCTTTTCTTTTGCCTAAAACATGGTAATTGACTGGTGAATCACATGTGCCCATAAAGGCTATGTATTCCTATTTTGTTGTAAATTTATTTTTATTATATGTTGTATACTGTAGATTACATATGGTATATTATGGCATATTGCATTCATTAATTTAAACCTGTAGGCTGCCTAATTGGAAATGTGGTCCTCCAAAATGGAGTATAGTCACTGCCAATTTGTAGTCCATTAGACACCCAGGAGATCAATACTCCAAAAGTTTCTCTTCTTATCCTTCAGGGTTTGTTTGTGACTTCTATAGCCTGAAGGCAACAAAAAGCCAGAGGAAAAGGGAGGAAACCAGGTACATAGAGTCAATGGAGGTAGCTTTCCAGGGTTCTAAGAAGAGTAAAGACAAATGGAGAGTAGATATGGAGGAGCAAACAGCTGAATTTAGTTAAAGGAGGCAACCACACAAACTCACTAAGTTCCAATTAGTGTGTGTCTGTGTGTATGTATATATATGTGTAAAATTTCTCAATTATGAGGAAAAGGAGATAATCATACAAATTTCCAATAAAAATAACAAGGTAGTTATGACTGAAAAATTACCAAAGAAGCATACAATTTTCATCTGAAAACTATCACCTCAAAAATAATAGAACATTATATATAGAACATTAATATATTTAATAATGTTGGGTGCCAGGCACTATTATAAACATTGAAGATATATTAGAAGGAAATACTGATAAGGTACCTACCTTTACAAATCATACATTTAACAGAATAAGACAGACAAATGAAACAATAAAGATAGAAAATAGATAAATATTCATAAATTCATATATTTGTTTGCTATGAGTAAAAATAAATTAGGATAAGAAAAGCATGAAGTGACAGTGAAAAAAGGATTTCTTCTGTCTGTAAAAAACAACAGCTAAGCTGTCAGGATATCATACTCCTCACTATGCAACCATATAACTACTCTTTAACTATTTTTATGCACCAGAATAAAAGAGGGTTGGAAACATCAAGCAAATACAGCATTGTGGCTATAGTTAAGAATATTGTATTGTGTATATAAAAGTTGCTAAGAGAGAAGATCTTAAAAATTCTCAGAACAAGAAAAAAAAACCTGTAACTAAAAAATAAGAAAAAGAAAGAAAGCCCTAACCTAATACAGTTAGCCACAAGTAAGGATGGCCATGCAAAACTAGTAGAACACCTGAATATGAACCATGAAACCCTTAGCCCCTAAAATCAGCCCTGATAGCCTTAGCCACTACATTTACATCTTAGTGAGACATGCAAAACAAAATGTCCTGCAAAGTGAAAAAATGCCCTACAGATTCTGGAAAATATGGGTTTTCCATTTGAATGTTTCCTTTCCTCGAGTGCATTCTATCTTTCAAAGGTACCATCCATTCACATAGAACTTTTTTTCAGTTTCTTACAGCCCCAGTAATAAACTTTAATAGGAAGCATGTATTATCAGGCATTTAATGAAAACCTATAATATAACAATAATAGATTTTAAACAATTTATAAGCCCCTAATGGGAATAGAAATAATACAGGAAGCAAATAAAAGTTCAAAAATAATTAATATTCTCAGATTTTAGAGAATACACCGCATTAGTTACTGTCATTGTTTTATCTGCATAAAGGATATTCAGAGAAAAATATGATTGTGAAAGGAATAAATACAAAATTTGAAAGATGAATTTGAGTCAATAACTTGGTGTGATGGTTCACGGTATGTGTCAACTTGAAGGGGCCTAAAATGAGATTTGGTAAAACATCATTTTGAATGTATCCTTTAGGGTGTCCCTAGATGAGATTAACATTTGAATATTTTAAAATACTTTGAGAAGGAGAGGTGTTAGTTCTTCTCAGAATGTTTGGTAAAATTCACCTGTGAACCCATCTGGTTAGTGCTTCTGTTTGTTGGGAGTTTTTATTTTTGTTTTTTAAATTCCTGCTTCAATTTCATTAGTTGTAATCTGTCTATTCACATTCTCTGATTCTTCCTGAATTAGTTTTGGAAGACTGTATGTTGCTAGGAATTTATCCATTTCATCCAGGTTGTACAAATTGTTGGCATATAGTTTTTCATAATGTTTTCTTATGGTACTTTGTATTACTTTAGTTTCAGTTGTTCTTATTCCTCTCTCATTTATGATTTTATTGATTTGGGTTTTCTCTCTCTTTTTCTTGATTAGTTTGTTTAGTACTGTGTCAATCTTACTTATTTTTTTTTTCAAAGAACTAGCTCTTGGAATCATTGATCTTTTGTATTGTTTTTTTTTTTTTAGACTCTATTTCATTTTCTGCTCTGATCTTTATTATTTCCTTCCACACACTTTGGATTTTTTTTTTGTTCTTTTTCAAGTTCTTTTAAGTGTAAAGTTAGAGTGTTTATTTAGGCTTTTTCTTGTTTCTTGAGGTAGGCCTGTAGTGTTATGAATTTCCCTCTTTGTATTGCTTTCCCAGTGTACCACAGATTTTGGGTTGTTGTGTTCTCATTTTCATTTGTATCAAGGAATCAATTTTATCCTTGATTTCATTGTTGACCCATTCATTGTTTAACAATATATTATTTAGCTTCCATACCTTTATGTATTTTTTACTTTTCTTCTTGTGATTAATTTTTAGTTTCATAGCATTGGGGTGAGAGAGGATGCTTGATATGATTTCAATCTTTATACATTTATTGAGACTCTTTTTGTGTCCTTACATGTGGTCAAACCTAGAAGACATGCCATTTGCATTTGTAAAGGATGTGTATTCTGTAGCTTTGGAGTGAAATACTCTGTAGATTAAATTAAATCCATTAGATCTAGTGTGTCATTTAAGGTGACTATTTCCTTGTTGATTTTCTGTCTAGAAGATCTATCCGTTACTCTGTAGATATCAATTAATTCCATTTGATCTAGTGTGTCATTTAAAGCCACTGTCTCCTTGTTGATTTTCTGTCTAGAGAATCTACTCATTAGAGAAATACATGCAGAAAAATGAAACTAGACCACCTTCTTATGACACACACAAAAATAAATTCAAGATGAATTAAAGACTTAAATGTTAGACCAGAAGCCATAAAAATCTTTGAAGTACACATGGCAGTAAAATGGCAGACATTGCTCATAGCAATATTTTGTCTGATATATCTCCTCAAGCAAAGGAAATAAGTGAAAAAATAACCAAATGGGACTACATCAAACTAAAAAGGTTTTATACGGGAAAGGAAACCATCAACAAAAGAAAAAGAAAACCTACAAAATGGGAGAATATATTTGTCAATACTTCAGAAAAGAGGTTAATATACTGCCCTGCCTGGTGTGGCTCAGTGGATTGAGTGCCAGGCTGTGGACCAAAGGATCACTGGTTCGGTTCCCAGTCAGGGCACATGCCTGGGTTGTGGGCTAGGTCCCTAGTAGGGGGTGCATGAGAAGCAACAACACATCGACGTTTCTCTTTCTTTTTCTCCTTCCCTCCCCCTTTTTCTAAAAATAAATAAATAAAAGTTTTAAAAAAGAGGTTAATATCCAAAATTGATAAAGAACTTATAAAATGCAACAGCATGATAATAAAGAAGACATAAAGATGGACAACAGACATATGAAAAGATGTTCAATGTCACTAATTATCAGAGAAATACAAATTAAAACCACAGTGAGATGTCACCTCACACTGGTCAGGATGGTCCATCAATAAATCAATGAACAACAAGTGCTGGAGAGGATGCAAAGAGAGTGGAGCGCTTTTGCACTGTTGGTGTGAATAGAGATTGGTGTAGCCACTGTGAAAACCAGTATGGAGATACCTCAAAAAAATTGAAAATGGCCTCTATCTTATTTCACCATAATCTCCACCTTAACATCCCACAATTGCATAAAAGTCAATTAACATTAGTCATTTTTTATTTCACATTTACTCTTACATATGGCTAAGTGCATCTATTTTACAAAAACTACTGGACTCCCTGGTAGTTCCTCTTAAAAGGCCCATGCTGAACTTACTCAGGCAAAATCTCTTTGCTCCAATGACACTAGGGTAGCAGCTTAAAAGGCACCAGTGGCATATGTGGAGGAACTTAAGTGTCTGGCAACAGAGAGTTCTCTCTCAGAAAGAAAGGTGGGCAGAGGCTACTGTATATATTTTTAGCCTCTCCCCCAGACAGCCAAAGAACTGGCAGGTGAGAGCCATATCTAAGACTCCATCAACCTGACTTAAACACTGTTTGCCCTGCCCTGGCACTTACCTGAGGCCCCACCCCACCCAACTTATGAGCCAGCTCCCAGCACTGTACCTCTGGCTAAGTGGCTCCAGGACTGGCACTAGCAGTACTCAGCTTTGGATCACAGTTTGGCTCCACCTAGGAAACTCCAAGCTCAAAACAAGTAGCAGACATCTATAGATTGCTTTGTATATCATGCTGGGTAGCCCTGGGCAGAACACAGGTGGTTGTTGACATTGATCTGCACAACCAAGGAAACTCCAGAGCCTGCACACCCAAGGACAGTTACACATCATGTTGGGGTACCACCACCATGCCCTGGCACAGCTGATTCTCCATGGAAGGCAGAGGTTGGAGGTCAGGGGTCACAGCCAGTCCTTGCAGGTGACTGGCTTGGGTAAATCCCTCCCATAGAACTGTCAACCGCAAACAGGACTCAAATACACAAGAAGAGGTGCACTCAGTCCACAAAGAGGGAACACCATGAGAACCAAGTTTGGTGACAGGGAATACCGGGCTACTGGAAAATATAGGCCATGCTACCAAGACAGGAGGTCATAGCAGCTCTACTAATACATAGAAACAAACACAGGGAGGCTTGCAAAATGAAGAGACAGAGAAACATGGTCCAAATGAAAAAACAGATCCAAACTCCAGGAAAAAAAAAAAAAACTAAACAGAATGGAAATGAGCAATCTTTCAGAGGCAGAATTCAAAATACTGGCTATAAGGATGCTTAAGGAACTCAGTGAGTACTTCAACAGCATAAAATAGAATCAGGCAGAAATGAAAGATATACTAATGGAAATGAACGCTTTACAGAGAATCACCAGTAGAGTGGATGAAGCTGACAATCAAATCAATGATGTAGAACATAAGGAAACAAAACAACCAAGCAGAGCAACAAGAAGAAAAAAGATTAACAAAAATGAGAGTAGTGTAAGAAGCCCTTGGGACAACTTCAAGAGAACCAACATTTGATCATAAGGAGGAGAAGAGAGAGAGAGCAAGAAATTAGAAATGTATTTGAAAAAACAATTATAAAAGAGAACTTCCATGATTTGGTGAAGGAAATAAACATGCAAATCCAGGAAACACAGAGTCCCAGACAAGATGGATGTAAACAGGTCAACACTAAGATGCATCATAATTAAAAGGCCAAAGGTTAAAGATAAAGAGAGAATCTTAAAGGCAACAAGAGAAAAGCAGTTAGTTATGTATAGGGTCATTCCTATAGTCTTATCAGTCAATTTCTCAAAAGAAAATTTGCAGGCTACAAGGAATTGGCAAGAAATATTCAAAGTCATGAGAAGCAGGGACCTACAGTCAGATGCTCTACCCAGCAAAGCTATCACTTAGAATTGAAGAGCAGATAAAGGGCTTTCCAGACAAGAAAAAACTGAAGGAATTCACCATCACCAAAACATTATTATATGAAATGTTATAGGGACTTATTTAAGAAAAAGAAGATCAAAAATATGAACAATAAAATGGCAACAAAATACATACTACCAACAATTGAATCCAAAAAAAATAAATAAACAAGAACAGATATAGAATCATGGATATGGAGAACATTCTGAGGGTTACTATATGGGAATGGTGTTTGGGGGAATGGGTGAAGAGGTGAGGAGATTAAGAAGTATTAATAGGTAGTTACAGAATAGCCATGGGGATGTAAAGTACAGTATAGGGAATGGAGTAGCCAAAGAATTTATACATGTGACCTATGGACATGAACAAAGGTGGGTGTACTGGTTGTGGTGGAAAAAAGTGGAAAATTGAGACAACTGTAGCAGCACAATCAATAAAATGTTTATAAAAAATAAAAACAAATTAAAAACTGAACTACTGTTTGACCCACCAATCCCACTTCTGTGAATATATTCTAAGAATCCTGAAACACCAATCAGAAAGAATAAAAGCAGCCTTATGTTCATAGTAGTATTATTTACATTATCCAGGATATGGAAGCAGATCAAGTCCATCAGTTGATGATTATGTACAATATCTACAGGACATTTATGCCATGGAATACTACTCAGCCATAAAAAGAAGAAAATTCTACCCTTTGTGACAGCATGGATGGACCTGGAAAACATTATGCTAAGTGAAATAACCCAGCCAGAAAAAGACAAATACCATACAATTTCACTCATATGAGGAACTCTGAAATGAAAAAACTGAATTAACATGCAAAATATAGATAGACTCATAGATATAGAGTAGGTTGACAGCTCTGGATATGGTATTAGGATGTAGAGGGATTGAGCAAAAAGGAAAAAGGACCCAACGACATGGACAACAGTGTGCTGACTGCAGGGGTAGGGGGGTATAGGTAGGGTATAGAGTAATGGAAAAATACAATGAAAGAATAAATGTAAAATATGTTGAAAAATTAAATGAAATAAAATATAATTTTTTTCTGGCGAAGTTAAGACAAACATTTGAATCAATAGACTGAGTAAGCAAATTGCCCTTTTTAATGTATGTGGGCCTCATTCAACCAACTGATGACTTGAATCCAAAAAAGAGACTGAGTAAGAGGGAAATCCTCCACCTGGCTCCTAATAATTTAATCAAAAATAAGTCCATAAAGTACTTAAACGAGTACTGAGACAGCAAATTGCTCATTAGCCTTTCAAAGATTTTTAGGGAATGCCATTTGCTTAGGTGTTTTTTCCATCCTGAGATTTCTGAGTTAGGCAAAACAAAAGCAAACAACTTACAGCTATACTTTGGGGAACCCCTAAGAAGACCAAAAGAAACAAATACAATTCCTTGAAAAGGAGGCCCATGTTGCTCTCTCTGGGACCATGTATACACACTGGGGACTTGGGCTGCCAACTTCAAGGCTTCTGCCATGCCAGAGAGGAAGGTGGGACAAGACTAAATCTACATACTGCTCCCTTTCTTTAGTATCTTAAAAGTTTTTAAAAATCAGAGGAGGAGCTATGTTTTATTCAACAGCATTCCCAGCGTGTGAAGTTTCATGAGTGTTGATAAATCAACCTTATGTAATTTGTGTTTCAATAGGTTAATAAATCTAACTCCCATCTCCCAATGAACTACATCAGAAAATATCTCATAATTGATATCACTCATTGATATCTGCTCTGGAAATGATTTACATTAAAAATATGCATATCACAGATCGAATAAAATTATAAAATGTATAAATTTAATGTTAGTGTTATGCCTCAGAATTTTAAGCACCTCAAATTTTATGTAAATTTATTATTTTATAATTATAATTTAGTTATAGTACTTTCCAGTTTCAATGCATAGCTGTAGTAAAAGTTTGTTGAAGTTTAAAAAAAACACAACAGTTATCCTACAATGTCTTTTTTTTTTGATTAAGCATTTGCATGGTTGCTGTACATCTTTGACTATATTCCCAAGTACTTAAAAATTGATTCTGATAGTTATTGTTCATATATTAGGTAACTTTGTTGCAGGGTGGCTCTTGGAGCTCCCTATATCACCATTTTTGATGTTACTTCATTATGGTTTTTAGTACATATTTTCTTAATGATTAATGATGTTGAGAATCATTTCATTTGCTTGTTGGCCATTTGTATATCTTCTTTGGAGAAATATCTATTCAGAACTTTTGCCCAATTTAATTTTTTCATATTTTGCAATTGTGTATTTCACTTACAAGGACTTATCAAATTTTTGATTTGTAGATACTTAATTGCAGTCTATATCTTAAAATTTTTTTCTTTAGTGTCTGTTAAAGGCAAACATTTTAAATTTTGATGAAGTAAAAATTGTTATTTTTATGTCCTATTTACAAATATTCTAACTTTTAATGTCTCTAAATTTTTTTTGTTTTTTTAAACTTAGTCTTACTTGTTAAAAGTTGAGATTTTTGTTACCATGAATAAACAATTTTTATAGCAACATTCATTGTCTCTCCAAATAGACCTTCTTTAATTTCTCAAAGTGATGCTTTGTGTTTTACAATTTATGTATCATACAAATATTTTAATAATATATTGCTAAATATTTCAATAGACTTTAATATTATTATAAATTATATATTTTTAATTTTAAAATTCTATTTCTGATTATCCACTAATGGCATGCAGAAATAAATTGATTTTGTATGTTGAGTCTCTATCCTTTGTCCTTGGAAAACTCAGTTGCTGGTTTAAATATTTTTGTTTTGCAGATTTTGTTTTGTATGAATTTCTGCATATACTATTGTGTCATCTAAACATAGTTCAATTTTTTATGCATTTCTTTTGCTTGTTTTGCAATGGTTAGGATCTCCAACACAATGTGGAATAAAAGTGGTGACAGCACTTCTGATTGCCAGTCCTCACCTCAGCAGCCCATGTGACCAGGCAGGTATGTAGTTGAGATGTTCTTCAGCACCCTAGCTTGAACCAGAGGGTCCCCCTGCCCCTTGCTCTCACTGAGTTCTTGCATATGCATTGTGCTGAATGAGGGTCAGAGGCAAGAATCTGACCAAGAAGAGCTGACCACAGTGACCCTGGCCTGTGACATCAGCAGCCCTTAGGGCTTGGGCAGGTTTCTTGGCCCTTCCACAACCCACCTATAAGTGGAGGCAGGCAGGTACCTGCTACAGCAGAGCATATGAAAGGGAGTCAAGGTATAAACAAAGCAGGAAAAGCACCGAGAACTGTACCTGGCACATGGCAATGAGCCCTGTGTTTCAGCAATTGGAAGGGGACATCTTCGCAGAACACCAAAATGCTGTGCAAAGAGACACACGAAGGCCCATAGCCCTTAAGTGTGGGCTTCACATGTGGACTTCTTCCAGAGAAACATGGTGGAAGGAGAGACACTGATAAGCACACCTCTACCACGTGAGCCTGGTCACAGGAACAATGTAAGCCACGGGGAACATACATAGCCTTGGTGTAAAGAGAAGGGCACTTTCCCTTCTCCATGGTCTTCTCTCAAAACCATCATCCCAGTAACCAGGAGAAAAACACTGGGAAAGTTCCAACAGAAGGGCAGTTTGCACAGTCCCACCCAGCATGCCTCAGCACTGTCACAGTCACACAAACTCTGAGTCCGTTGCAGCCCAGAGGAGCCTGTTGTGACATGACGACTATATGTCAGGTAGGACTCTGGAGCAAAAAAGGGACAATAGGCAAAAACTAAGGAAACTGAAACCAGTGTAGACTTCAGTTAACTGTAATGGATCGCTTTGGACTTGTTAATGGTAACACATGCAATACAATAACATTACTAACAGGAGAAACTAGATGTTGGGGTTGGGTAGGTTTGCAATTATTATGTATTTAAAACTACCCTGAAATTTAAAGTTTATTAAAAGCAGATCCCTAATGACTTGAGGGTGGACTGGTGACAGAGACACTTTTGTCTTACTCTTTGTCTTAGGCAAAATGTGTTCAGTATTTTACAATTAAACGTGATACAAGCTTAGTAAAATGTTCTTAATAAAGATCACTTATAGGTTTCCTTTGTCACTTTTAATAAATTTACTTCTATTCTTAGATTACTAAGAGGTTTCATTATAAATGTTAATAATTTCAATGCTTTGAATTATTAGAAATATCAGACTTACATGTTTTTAGTGTTTATATATTGATTTATGTTTAATCTTTAAAACAAAACTGCATCCTGGGAATAAATCCAACAAGGTTAAGATATATTACTTTTATATGTATTATTGAATTCAGGTTACAAGTGTCTTGTTAAGAACTTGCACCCATGTTCATCATAACCTTATAGAATTCAAACAGAAGCGCCCCCCCCAAAACCTGGCTGCGGGTCTATTACTCTGTGGTTCTTTTTGCCCACCACTGGTAAGAACTGTGGCTCTTAATGCCAGAGTTGGGTAAAGGGAAAGAAGCTATTTATTCAAGTTATACATGTTTAAAATAATGGTGGAATTCTGTCATTAAATCTCACTTCCTTTAAAAATGAAGATACACCCATGAACATACAGTCCTGTCCTCCCCCTTTGCTCAGTCAAGCCAGTCTTGGAGCACACCAGTCAGAAGTACTGCCTTTAAAAAAAAATGCAAAACAAAACTACATGGCACCTCTTTATGGCTGGCCAGCAAGAGTCCTTTCACCCCTCTTTTGACACACATGGTCCCACAAGGTCCTGCATTGTTCCATTTCAAAGGGTGGCCTGCCTTTTTGTTTAAATCCTGGCGTGGATCCTCTTCTATAACCCCATTTCCAAATCGTCCCACAATTAGCTACGCCTGCTAGCACTACCACATTGTTTTTTTTTTTTTTTTTTTGCCTTTCTTGGTTGCCATAGTTAGTCTGGGAAGGCGTGGCCCAGTTTCACAGGTGGGCACAGGTAACCAGATTCTCGGTGATTGGGACAAAGAATTGAACCAAACACCCAGAGTCTATAGCACAGAACATGAGAGCAGGCCAACTCCAAGCAGAGATTGACCTCACAGGCTGGAGGGACTCTATTCTTATGGGGTAGATCCTTCCTGGCTAGTTTTGGCAGGCTTTTACTGAGCATGTACAAGTAGTTGTATTACTTTAAAGCTACTGCACATGTGGTCTCCCATGACATTCCCTGATTGACCACCAGGGAAGGGGGTCTCACAATGTTACCAAATTGACCCCCCCTTCTTCTGGGGTCCCCCTATACTAGGTTCGCCTTTCCCATCACCAGAGAATTATAGCTCTCCATGTTAGAGATTGGTGAAAACAAAAGGAATTATTTATTCAAGTTATACAGACTTCAGAGTATGACTTAATGTCTTCATCAAAATACCAAAGTCCCTTAAAACACCCACAAACACTCACAGTCCTTCCTTCCCCTCTTTGTCTGGTCTGGAGTACCACATCTCAGGAAAAGAAATAGAAGTCCGTGGCTCAGGCAGCCCCCGGTTCTTCCCATTAATCCGTGCTCGGCTGGTAGGCTTCCCTCAATTCCTGTCACCATCAGATGTGTCACTGAGATCTCCAGTTCTTATTCCCAAATCACATGGCACCTTCTCGTGGCCCACCAAGAGTCCTTTCACCCCTTTCCTTCCTGCAGCATCTCTCCTGCATTCTTCCAAACTGCTAAGAGAGAGCTCTGCACAGCTGCTACATCTTGCTTCCCAGCTTCCTAAGCTGTGTGGCAAACAGACCCAAAGCCGCGTGATTCTCCCCTGCCAAAACCACGTGGCAGTTCTCTGCTAAAGCCACATGGTAATTCTCTGTTAAAGCCGCTTGGTAGTTCTCCATTAAAGCTGAATGGTGGTTCTTTGCTAAAGCTGCATGGTGATTCTCTGCTAAAGCTGAGTGGTGGTTCTCTGCTAAAGCCGCATGGCGATTCTTTGCTAAAGTTGCATGGTGATTCTTTCTCACATGGCTGCAGGGGTCCCCACTCTGGCCAAAGCTGCGTGATTCTCTCCTCAATGGCTGCTGCTTCTGGGTTTAAATCCCTGTGCCAATCTTCCTCTGCAGCCCCATTTCTGACTCCTCCCACAATCTGCTACACTTGCCAGTGCTCCCATATCCTTCCAGCTTTACTGGGCTGCCATAGTGAGTCTGGGCAGGCATGGCCCAGAGCCAATTGGACATGGAGCCAATCATCTCCCAGCTCTTGTGCAGGCTCTGTAACCAGGGGGTGTTGCCTCCCAGTTAGAGCTTGAATGGAAGTCACTCCCTTCTCCCTGCCTCAAGCATGGCCACAGCCATTTAGCATATCTATGAAACCAGTTAAAGGTTATAGATATGTTAAATGACTATTCTAGAGATTATCTGCAAAACAGTTGCTATATAAAACAACTCAATGGCCCTGCTCCATATGTATCCCATCCCCTAGCTTAGACTTGTGAGGGTGAGGACATGCCATATTTTTAAAATTTCCTGGATGCCTTGAGTTCTGGATCCCATTACAAATCATTATTTTGGGGGCCCCCTGGCTACACCCTCTTACACCAGTAGCATGGAGCAAACCATCTCCACACTCTGTAACCAGGGTAGCTGACTCCCAGCTATAGCATGGGTGAAAGTCTGACCCTAACCCAGTCAAACTATTTAGCATTAGTAAAGCTAGCCTGCTGTTATTGAAATGCAAAGTGACTCTCAATTGTCCTGCTGGTGCTCTTCCCAGCTCCAAAGCTAGACTAGTGCGGGTTTTGGGGCTTCTCAGCATACACTCTGTTCTGAACCTTATTCCACACCCATTATATATTAACCTCTTCTGTTTTCTGGTTGAGTTTACATAAAAATAATATTAAGTATCTCTTACATGTTTAGTGCATTTTTCAAGTCATATGCACTTGAACTTTCCTTTTTGAGATTTTTACAGCAAATTTAAAGTTTTAAATATGTGTATGTGTATATAGCCTGTTCGGAAGGTATCCTGCCATGTAATATGAAAAATAGAGACATTTATTGAAGATACAAGTACAAGAAACACTGTAAATAGGACAATGATACCTCAGTCCACTTCAAAGTAGGCACCTTGGGACCTCACACAGTTTTCCTAATCGCCATCAGCTACCCTGTCATATTTTTCTGAATCTCACTGATGGCCTGAAATCTCTTCACTTTCAAAGGTGATTTTAGTTTTGGGAAAAGCCAGAAGTTTCAGGGCTCCAAATCTGGGCTGTAGCAGGAGCTGAGTCACCTGGGTGATTTGATGTTTCAACAAAACTCTATATGACATGTAATACATGAGCTGGCAGTGTCGTGATAAAGCTGCCAATCACCAGCTGACCATAGCTGTGGCCCTCTGAATCATCTGAATAGTTGCCACGGAGGAATATTTAAGCTTAATACAAAATTTGATGCAGATTTATTACTCTATTCATTCAGTCATTTTGAACTCAGTGAACACATAGTACACATGCCCACTCATCTGCTCACTCATGAATGTCTGCCTTGTTCATGCATGCACATTCCAGTTCACTCTCATTGGCTGCCCAGTTACATTGATGTCACAGAAACCTTTCTCATTATAATAACAAAGACTGGAATTTTTCCAGACAGTGTTCATATATATATGAAATATAGCCACACACACATACACACACACACACACAGCTATTTAAATTATGTTTTTTTCTTTGTGAGCATTGAGGTTTTTGATCTTAGATAATTTTTTAATTTCATCAATATTGGCAAATAATTGACACAAAATAACAATATATTTTAATTTTTTAAGATTTGCAATATCTATATTGATAGCCATTTTCTTCTTCTTGATAGTGGACATATGTACCTTTTCTCACACTAATTTTCTCAGACTCTTCTGAGTAAAGGTTTACCAATTTTGTTGACCTTCTGAAAGAATATACTGTTGCTTTCATTGATATTCACCTAGTCTTATCATGCATTTAATTTAACTGATTTCTACTTTTGTTCTTATTTCTCTTTTGTTTGAATCTTTATTGTATATTTTTCCATTACCATTTATTATTTCTTTCTAATTTTTAATCATAGCTTTCAAGTTTTTTTAAACAGAATCTTAGATCATTCATTTCAGATATTTCTTTTGTTTAAATGTATATGTTTGATTCTGTAAGTTTTCCTCTAAAATCTTTAGGCTATATCTCTCAAATTTTTAGATGCTTATTTTTTTTTTTAGTTCAAAATATTTGTGATTTCCCTCCATTTCTCCTTTGGCCCATGAGCTTTGTACAAATATGATTAACTTACAAGTATATGGATATTTTCAGAACCCAGTTATTAATTTCTAAATTATTTCCCGTGGATACAGAATGTATATTGCATGATTTCAATCCTTGCAAATCTATTGACACATGTTTTAAAGCTTCAACTATAATATATTTTAGAAGATGTTGCATTAGAATTTGAAAATGATACTTATTTTGATTTTACTTTTTGGTGAAAATTCTATAGGTCATAAAGTTCAAAAGTTGCTAGTATTTCCCAAGTCTATTATATGCATATTGATTTTTATTTATATTGTACCAACTAATGAGGGAGAGATTCTACAATCTTCAACTATTTATTTAGATTTACTTTTCCAGTTTTATTATTCTTTGAATTATGAACATTGAAACACTGTTTTTAAATGCATACATATTTAAGTTTTATGTACTTTCAAAGAATTGACCCATTTATCGTGGGATAAGTAAAGTCCTTATCGCTTGTGAAATTATTTGCTCTGGAACCCATGTCATCTGATTTTAATATATGTATTCTGACTTTTGTTTCAGTAGCGTTAGTATAATATGTCTTTTTCTGTTTTACCTGTGTCTTCCTATTTAAAATGTATTTATTATTTTAGCATATAATCAGCTTTTACTTATATATATAGTCTGACAATATCTACATTTTTTTACAATTTTATTATGTTTTGTTGGTGTTCAACTAAAGCTGTTTCCATTTTCCCCAAACACTCCCCTGCCCCAACCATCCTCACCTCCAACCCTCAAACTTATCCCTTCTGGATTTGTCCATGTGTCTTTTATACATGTTTCTTGATGGACCTTCCCCTATTGTCCCTCATTATCCCTCTCTTCCATCCCCTCTGGTTACTGTCAGTTCATTCTTTATTTCAAAGTTTCTGGTTTTATTTTGCTTGCCTGTTTGTTTTGTTGATGAGGTTCCACTTGTAGGTGAGATTATATGGTATTTCTCTTTCATTATCTGGCTTATTTCTCTTTGCATAATACTCTCCAGTTCTATCCAAGCTGTCACAAAGGGTAGGAGGAATCCTTCTTTCTTTCTGCTGTGTAGTATTCCATTGTGTCAATGCAGCACAGCTTTTTGATCCACTCATTTATTGGTGGGCATTTAGGTTGCTTCCAGTACTTGGCTCTTATAAATTGTGCCGCTATGAACACTGGGGTACATAGGTTCTTTTGAACTGGTGTTTAGGATTCTCAGGGAATAATCCCAGCAGTGAAATTGGTGTTTCAAAAGGTAGTTCCATTTTTAGCTTTCTGAGGAAATTCCATACTGTTTTCCACAGTGACTGCCCCAGTCTGCATTCCCACCAAAAGTGCACTAGGGTTCCCTTTTATCCACAACCTCTCCAACACTTGTTGCTTGTTGCTTTGTTTGTGATGGCCATTCTGACCAGTGTGAAGTGTTATCTGATTGTGGTTTTAATTTGCATCTCTCTGATGGCTAGTGATGCTGAACATCCTTTCACACGTCTCTGGGCCCTCTGGATGTCCTTCTTCAAGACCTTTGCCCATTTTTTAATTGGGTTGTTTGTCTTCCTAGAGGGGAGTCATGTGAATTCTTTTATGTGTATTGGAGATCAAATCCTTGTCTGAGATATCATTGGCAAATATGTTTTCCCATACAGTTCATACCATTTTCATTTTCCTGCTTTTTTCTTTAGCCGTGCAGAAGCTTTTTTTATTTTGATAAGGTCCCATTTGTTTATTCTTTCCTTTATGTCCCTTGCTCTAGAGGGCATATCAGTGAAAATCTTGCTGCATAGAATATCTGAGATTTCCTTGCCTATGTTGTCCTCAAGGACTTTTATTGGGTTAGACCTTATATTTAAATCTTTCATACACCTTGCATTTATTTTTGGTTATGGTATAAGTTGGTGATCAAATTTCATTCTTTTTGTAGTGGTCCAGATTTCCCCATACCATTTGTTGAAGAAGCTATTTTTATTCAACTTTATGGTTCTGCCCTCTTTGTCAAATATTAATTGACCATAGAGGCTTGGGTTTATTTCTGAGCATTCTAATCTCTTCCATTGGTCTATGTTTCTGTTATTATGCCAGGACCATACTGTTTTGATTACAGTGGACTTGTAATATAGTTTGATTTCAGGTATTGTGATCCTTCCTACTTTGTTCTCCTTTCTCAAAATTGCTGAAACTATTTGGGGCCACTTATGGTTCCATATACATTTTTGAAATGTTTGTTCTATATCTGTGAAATATGTCATTGGTATTTTAATAGGGATTGCATTGAATCTATAAATTGCTTTGGGTAGTATAGACATTTTGATAACATTAATTCTTCTAATCCATGAATGTAGTATTGGCTTCCATTTATTTGTGTCTAACTTAATTTCTTTCTTCAGTGTTGTATAGTTTTCTCAGTACAGGTCTTTTGCCTCCTTGGTTAACTTTATTTCTCTGTTGCTATATCAAATGAAATTCCTTCCCCTTATTTCTGTTTGTGATATTTCATTGTTGGTGTATAAAAAGGCCTTTGATTTCTGAATATTGACTTTGTATACAGCTGTTTTGCCAAATTCACTAATTAGGTCAAGTAGTTTCTGGTGGACTCTATAAGATTTTTTTATATACTCTGTCATGTCATCTGCAAACAATGACAGTTTTGTTCCCTCTTTCCAGTTTGTATACCTTTTCTTTCATTTTCTTGTGTGTTTGCTGTGGCTAGGGACTTCCAATACTATGTTGAATAGAAGTGGTGTAAATGGAAATCCTTCTCTTGTTCCTGATCTTTGCAGGAAAGTTTTAATTTTTGCCCTTTGAGTATGATGTCTGTATTTTTCTTGTATATGGCCTTCATTATGTTGAGGTGTGCTCACTCTACTCCCACTTTGCTGAGTGTTTTTATCATAAATGGGTGCTGTACCTTATCAAATGCTTTTTTTTGCATCAATTGATATGATCATGCGATTTTTGTCTTTGCTTTTGTTTATGTGAAGTATTACATTTATTTATTTGTGAATATTGTACCATCCTTGCATCCCTGGTATGAACCCCAATTGATCATGGTGTTTGATATTTTTAATGTATTGCTGGATGTATTTGGCCAATATGTTATGGAGGATTTTAGCGTCTGTGTTCATCAGTGATATTGGCCTGTAGTTTTCTTTCTTGTGTCCTTATCTGGTTTTGGGATTAGGATGATGCTGGCTTCATAAAAAGAGCTTGAGAGTCGTTCCTCTTCTTGTATTTTTTGAAATAGTCTGAGAAAGATAGGGGTTAGCTGTTCCTTAAATGTTTTTTAAAATTCTCCTCTGAAACCACCTGGTCCAAGGCTTTTGTGTGCCAGAAATTTTTTGATCACTGCTTCAGTTTCACCCACTCTTATCATTTTGTTCAGGTTTTCTCCTTCTTCTTCATTCTCTTTCAGGAAATTATACTTTTCTAAAAATTTGTCCATTTCACCCAGGTTTTCAGATTTCTTGGCATATAGTGTTTGTAGTAATTTCTTACAATCCTTTTTATTTCTGTGGTATCATTTGTATTCTCTCCTCTTTATTTCTGATTTTATTTATTTGGGTCCTCTCTGTTTTTCTTGTTGTGTCTGCTGAAAGGCTTATCAATTTGTTTATCTTTTCTAAGAACCCTCCCCTGGATTTATTGATCTTTTGAATTGCTCTTTTAGTTTCTATGCCATTTAATTCTTGTCTGATCTTGGTTATTTCCTTCCTTCTACCTGCTCTGGTTTTTGTTTGTTGTTGTTCCTTCAGTTCCTGTAAATGTAGTGTTAGGTTTTTTATTTGAAATGTTTCTATCTTTTTTAGGTAAATCTGTATCTCTATGGACTTCCCTCTTAAGACTATCTTTGCTGTGACCCATAAATTTTGGACTCTTGTGTGTTCTTTTTCATTTGTTTCAAGAAACTTTTTGTTTTCTTCATTGATCTCATTTTTAATCCATTCATTGTTTAATAGCCTGGTATACAATCTCCATGAATTTCAGTGTTTTTTAGTTTTTTCCTTTAGGTTGATTTCTAGTTTCAGGCCCTCATGGTCCAAGAGAATGCTTGATATGATTTTGATTTTTCTGAATCTGTTGAAGCTATTTTTTGTGACATATTATGTGGTGTATCTTTGAAAATATTCCATGTGAATTTGAAAATAATGTGTATTTTGCTTCTTTGTAATGAAAGTTTATATATATAAATATATATATATACTTTTTGTAATATATGATTTGTTATCTGTTAAATCCATATGGTCTAGGGCATTGTTCCATGCTGCAGTACCCTTATTGATATTATGCTTTATTGATATTATGTTTTTGATAATGGTGTGTTAAAATCCACTAGTATAAGTGTGGTACTGTTTATATCTTTCCATAACTCCTCCAACAGTATGCTTATATATTTGGTTGGTCCTATGTTTGGTGCATATATATTTACAATGCTTATATATTTTTGATGGATTCTTCCCTTGAGTATTATGAAGTGTTTTTCAGTGTGTCTTTTCATGGTTTTTAATTCAAAGTCTATTTTTTTCTGATATGGGTATTGCTACTCCAGCTTTTTTTTTTCTGTCCATTTGCTCAGAATATTTTTTCCAACCTCTCACTTTCAGTCTGTGTAAATCTTTTGTTCTGAAGTAGATCTCTTGTTGGTGGCACAAGTGTGGGTCATGTTTTCTTATCTATTCAGCTACCCTATATCTTTTAATTGGAGCATTTAATCCATTAATATTTAAGGTTATTATTGATTGGTACTTGTTCATTTTCCTCCTTTTGCACCTGTGTTCCTTTCTCACTCTTTTTTTTTCTTATAACAGTCACTTTATCATATCTGCAGTGCTCGTTTGATGGAGGTGTATTCTTTCAGCTTTTTTTTTTATCTTGGAAACATCTTATTTCGCTTTCCATTTTAATTGAGAGCCTTGATGGGTAGAGTAATCTTTATTGCTGGACTTTGGTTTTCACTACTTTGAATGTTTCTTGCCATTTTCTCCCAGTACAGTGTTTCTGTTGAGAAATCAGATGCTAGCCTTACCAGAGCTCCTTTATATATTACTTGTTGTTTTTTTCATTGCTGCTTTTAAGATTCCCTCTTTGTCTTTAAAACTCAGGATTTTAATTATGCTGTGTCTTGGAGTAGGCCTCTTTGGGTTCATCTTGATTCAGACTTTTGGTGCTTCCTGAACTTGCGTGGTTTTACCCCTCTCCAAGTTCAGAATTTTTTCTGTCATTATTTTTGAAATAGGGTTTCTATCCTTTGCTCTTTTTCTTCTCCTTCTAGTGTTCGTATTATTCAAATATTGTTGCATTTCATATTTTTTTAGAGTTCCCTTAAGCTATCTTCATATTTTTTTAGTCTTTTTTCATGTAGCTTCTCTACCTGGGTATTTCTTTATACTTTGTCTTCCAGTCCACTAATTCAGTGTTCTCCTTCATCCAGCCTGCTTGTAATTCCTTCTAGTGTGTTTTTATTGCAGAAATTGAATTCTTCATTCTTCCCGATTTTGTTTATAGTTTCTATTTCCTTTTTCATACTGTTGTAGTTTTCACTCACTTCTTTGTAGTTACCTGTGGGTTCCTTGAGCATCCTTATAGCCATTGTTTTGAATTCTATATCAGATAGTGTGCTTGCCTCCATTTCTAACCTTATCTTTTATGTGCTATGAGACAGCTGAAGGCAGAGTGGATTATGATAGTGGTAATCTATTCTATGGGATTTAAATTACCAACAAGTGGAGAACAGATAGGAGATCCTTTGGAAAAGTATGGGAATTAACATGATATTTTATCCAAATAGACACTTTTTTTCAAAGATGAAAAAGAGATAAGACACTTGTTAGAGAGGAAAAAGAAATTGACCTGAATCCAGAAAGCAGAGCACTTATGTTATTATAGATGGTGAAATACAGTGAGAGTAAGGGATACAAAGTTGACATAGGGTGCGAGAGAATGAAGTTAAACACAACAGTAATAAATCTCAGGAAGATAGTAAAATCAGCCAAGACCACATAAGGGTGCTGTGTGGGAATGGGAACAATAATAATATGACGAGAAATATATGATCTTAATAAAAAGAATAAAAAGTGAAAGAAGAATAGTGTGTTATAGGAATATGAGTGAGGTGAAGGAAGAAAAATTAAAATGCAATATGAAAGGGAGAAGAAAGAAAACCAAACAATGGACAAAACAAAGAAAACTATATGGAAGGAGGAGAAATGAAAAAACTAATAACAACAACAAAAAATAAAAAATATGTAAAATGCAAATTCTTTAGGAGAACAAAGTGCAAAATCAATGCCTCCTACTGATTTTGAACCCACCAAATAGGTTCTGCTGGTCTTCCTGGATTGCAAGCAGTGGGAGGCAGGGCTTCATTTTTTTTTTCTTTCTGTGGTTCTGCATTGGGGCTATGTCTGGGATCCAATATTTACAGGTGTCCCACCTTTACTTATTATATGACTACTGATTTTTACATATCTTTTTAGAATTTAAAAATATACTTTTAATTTTTCAGTTTGTGTTAATACATCACTTTGTGTGTGGTATAAGAACATTACCCCAGTATACTTCCATTTCCTCTACCCAAATGTTTGGCATTTTTGCTACAAATGGTATATATATATTAAAACACAATATTTATACTTTAAACAGTCTATTATTTTAAAATATATTTTATTGATTATGCTATTACAGTTGTTCCATTTTTTCTCCCTTTTATCCTCCTCTGCCTTGCAGCCTGCTCCCTTCAGCATTCCACCCTTTAGTTCATGTCCATGGGTTGTACATATAAGTTCATTGGCTTCACCATTTCCTATACTATTCTTAACCTCCCCCTGTCTCTTTTGTACCTGGTAATTATACTTGCTATTCCCTGTACTTTCACCCCATAGTACCCTCTCCCTCTCTCTGCTGATAAACCTCCATGTGATCTCCATTTCTGTGATTATGTTCCTGTTCTAGTTGTTTGCTTAGTATGTCTTTTTTTGTTGTTGTTTTGATTTAGGTCCAATTGTTGATACTTGTGAGTTTCTTGTCATTTTACTGTTCATAATTTTGATCTTCTACTTTTTCTTAGATAAAATCTGTTAACAATTTATATAATAAGGACTTGATGATCACGAACTCCTTCAACTTGACTATGTCTGGGAAGCACTTGACATGCCCTTCCATTCTAAATGATAGCTTTGCTGGATAGAGTAATCTTGGGTGTAGGTCTTTGCCTTTCATGACTTGGAATACTTCTAGCCTCTTTTTGCCTGTAAGATTTCGAGAAATCAACTGGTAGTCTTAAGGGAACTCCTTTGTAGGTACCTCTCTCCTCTTCTCTTGCTGCTTTTACTACCCTCTCCTTACCTTTAATTGTGGGTAATTTAATTATGATGTGTGTTCGTGTGTTCCTCCTTTGGTCCAATTTCTTTGGGATTCTCTGAGATTCCTGGATTTGCATGTATATTTCCTTTGCCAAATTGGGGAAGTTTTCCTTCATTACTTAAATAAGTTTTTAATTTATTGCTCTCCTTCTTCTCCTTCCAGATGCCCTATGATTTGGATGTTTAGCTTTTTAAAGTGGTCCCAGAGGTTGCTAAGCCTCTCCTCATTTTTTTAAATTCTTGTTTCTTCATTCTGTTCTGGTTGAATGTTTATATCTTCCTTCCATTCCAAATCATTGGTTTGATTCCCAGTTCCCTTCCCTTCACTGTTGGTTCCTTGTATATTTTTCTTTATTTCACTTTGCTAGCACTCACTTCTTCCTCTATTTTTCATCCTCACTCAGTCATTTCTGTGAGCATCCTGATTACCACTGTTTTGAACTCTGCGTCTGATAGGTTGTCTATCTCCTCATTCTTTAGTTCTTTTTCTGGAGTTTTGACATGTTCTTTCATTTGGGCTGTATTTCTTTGTCTCCGCACACCTTTTATGTTTAACGGGCAGAGCCTTAGGTTTTCACCAGGGCAGGGCACCTCACTTTGCTGCATTTTGTCACTGTATGTGGGAAACATACAGAGAGGGAACAGTGCCACTTGCTTGCCTCCTGCCCTGCTTTCAGTCACTTCCTCCCATTACCCACAAGTGAATTGGGCCCTTCTCTCGCTGATTCCTGGGTTGGAGGGTTTGTGTACATTCTAGGACCCCTTGGTTACCTCCAATGGACTCTTTTGTGAGACTGGGAGTTGCCCCCACTGCTGCAATCTCCAAAGGTTTATGAAGCTAGAGGTTTTGTGGCTTTATTTCCCCATGTTGGAACCCTGAGTTGTGCAGCCTGTCTCGCTCCCCAATTGTTCCTTTTGGTTTATCCCCACATGAATGTGGGATATTCTAGTCTATCAGCCACGACCTCATATGCCACTTTGCCTGCCCTGGTCCAACAACCACCTTCTTGTTGTGATTCCCTGGCTTTGTCTCTGCCCCTCCTACCAGTGTTGATGAATGTTTCTTCTTTAACTCATTGGTTGTTGGTCCTCCATACAGTTTGATTTTCTGGCAGTTCTGGTTGATTTTTGCTGTTAAATGGATTGTTGTCCTTTTTGTTGTATGAGGAAACAAATCATGTCTACCTATGCTGCCATTTTTGCTGGAAGTCTAAACAGTTTATTATTTTGTAGGTATATTTAAAAATGAAAACAAAATTTTTGTATTTACCTACATATTTATCATTTCCAGTTTCTTTCAGTTCTTTGTATAGATTCTGACTTTCATCTGGTATCACTTTTTTTTGCCTGAGAAGATTATTTTAACATTTTGTGCATACTATGATTCTATTGGCCATTAATTCTCTCACCTAGGTGGATATAAAAATTATTTAACTTTTTTGGGGGCTATATGTTCATAGATATGGAATTCTATGTTGATATATTTTATTTAAATTTTTTACTCCATTAAAGTTGAAAACTTTTATTCATCAAATACACCATTACTAAAACAAAAAAAGTAAGCCACAGACTGATAAAAACAGCAAAGTATATATTTGATGTATTTGTATCATATGTAGATAAAAATCTTCAATAAACCAATAATTAAAAGATGAACAACCAATATTTAAAGTTTTCAAAAAGTGTAAATTTACACATAAGAAAACAGGATATGTATATAAGTGTATGAAAAGGCATTAAATACCATTAAATATCAGGGAAATTCATGTTAAAATCACATTGAGATGTCATTTCAAGCCCACTAGAATAAGTAAAAATCAAAAACGCTGATACAAAATTTTGGCAAGTATGTTAAACAATCAGAACAGTTGTACATTGTTAGTGGAAGTGTAAAATCATAAAACCAATTTGGAGAACTGCCAGACAATTTCTTATAATGTTATATGAATATTTACTGCATTATCCAACAATTCCACTCCTAGATATTTGTCCAAAAGCAATGAAAACATATGTCCAGCAAAGACTTTCATGATAATGTCCATAGAAGTTCTACTAGTAATATCCCCTAACCTGACGAAACTCAAATGGTCAAACAGTTAAATAGATAAATCATAATGCATGCATGCAATGGTGTACTACTGAGTATTGAAAGAAAGAAAGAAAGAAAGAAAGAAAGAAAGAAAGAAAGAAAGAAAGAAAGAAAGAAAGAAAAGAAAAGAAAGAAAGAAGAAAGAAAGTTCTACTGAGACATGCAAAACTGTTGAGCAAAATAGCCCAGGCACAGGAATGAGCACCTATATGATTCCTTTGATTGGGAAAGTTTATCTAGGAAGATAGAAATGAGAATACAGTTTGCCTGTTGGGGGTTGGGATAGACTTGGATAGCAGCTTAAAAAACATTCTAGGGTGATGGGATTATTTTACATCTTAATTGAGATATCAGCTACACAGATGCATACATTTGTCAGTCATTGAATCTTACATGCAAGATCAGTGCAACTCACTGTATGTAATTTTACCACAATTCAGACAATTACAAAAGAGCAATGTGTTAGCAGATCTCGAAAAGATATCCAAGACTAGTATTAGATTTAGATAGTATTTGTAACTCCTAGGAACTGTCCCTATGAATAATTTTTTAATTTTATTTTTTATATGTACTGCATTCAAATAATTTTAAAAAACAAAAACATTCAAACAAGCTCTGGGGGGCAGGCAAAAGCAGCAGTAAAAATTTTATTTCTTTCCTTGTTTCCCATCATCTCAGTTTCCCTACCCTAACCTCAGACTCTTTATGTAGAAAGAAATGTCCTAAAATTTTACTTAGAGTGATGGACTCCAACAAAACTCGGTGCTTAACATGAAATATTTTGTTGGTAGTTATGAAGCATTAGAACTGTGGCTAGAAATTATAGCTTTAGAATTATTAGTAGAAATGGTAACATTACAATTCTTAACATTTCTTCATCCAAAATGAGGTTGTTATGACTTGTCAAAGTGCAGTTTCCAGAGGATTTTCACGTGCTGTTAGCCCTCTTTGGGTAGTCAGGTTAGAAATTCTCCTTTGGCTAGGACTGTAGCTATTTCCAAACCACTCATGTCATTGTTTCTCTTCAAAAGCATTGTAAGAATATTTTGCTTTATTTCACTTTGGGTATCCTTCATTTGTTTTTTCATTTTTTCAACCAAGCTCAATCAGATCTGTGAGCATTTTGATTACCAGGGATTTAAATTCTCCACCAGATAGGTTGGCTATCTCCTCACTGCATAGCTCTCTTTCTGAGGCTTTTCTCTGTTCTTCCATTTGGGCCTTATTTCCTTGTCTTGGCGCAGCTGATATGTTATAAAGATAAGTAGAGAATCCTAAAAGAAGCCAAAGAAAAGGAGACAGTTACCTACCAAGAAGTTCCCATCAGACTATCAGCTGATTTCTCAAAAGAGACCTTACAGGCAAGAAGGGGCTGGCAAGAAGTATTCCAAGTCATGAAAAGCAAGGGCCTACATCCCAGATTGCTCTATCCAGCAAAGCTTTCATTTAGAATGGAAGGGCAGATAAAGTGCTTCCCACATAAAGTCAAGTTAAAGGAGTTCATCATCACCAAGCCCTTATTATATGAAATGTTAAAGGGATTTATCCCAGAAAAAGAAGATAAAAAAATATGAAGAGCAAAATGACAATGCACTCACAACTATCAACAAATGAACTTAAAAGAAAAGAAAAACAATGAAAACAAAAACTAAGCGAACAACCAGAACAGGAACAGAACCAGAGAAATGGAGATCACATGGAGGGATTTCAGTGGGGAGCAGGAAGGGAGGGGTAGTGAGAAAAAAGTACAGGGAAGAAGAAGCATAATTTGTAAGCATAAAATAGATGGGGAGAGAAAAAATGGTATAGGAAACAAAAGACTCAAATAACTTATACGTACAACCCATGGACATGAACTAAGGGGGGAGAATGCTGGAGGGTTGGCAGGAAAGTGGAGGTGGTGTTACAGAACAGAGCAGGAGGGGGGCTGAATGATATAAAAGACCCCTCCTTTTTATCCAGAGGTTCCTCCCCACCTACCGGGTTCGTTTTGCCTGCCGCCTGAAAAAAGATGTCTCTTAACACCAGAGATCAGTGAAAAGGAAAGGAATTTATTATTTATTTGAAATAACACAAACTAAAGTTCACCAAAAATGCACACAGTCCTCCCAGCACCCTCCCTGTGGCAAAAGGGAACACTTCCAAAGCCTCGTGGTCCTGACTCTCACCCAAATGACATGGTCCCAACCAAGACACCAAAGCTGTGAGGTCCTAAACAGATGCCTGGTCCCAAAAAGAAAGATGCCCAATGGCTGCTGTGCCTCCGTTTAAATCCTGGCACCAACCTTCTTGTGCAGTCCTGTTTTCAGCTCCTCCCACAATTGGCCACAGCTGCCAGCATTTTGGGCAGGTGTGGCCCTGTGGTGTGGAGTCAATTATCTCCAAGCTCTTCTGGACCCTATTACAAATCCCTATTTGGGGCTCCCCTCTTGGCTGCCCCCTGTTACAGTGGGATGAAGGGGGAAAATTGGAGAAACTGTAATAGCATAATCAATAAAAATACTTAAAAATAAAAAATAAAATCATTGTAAGAAAGCAACACTTTAGTTATATTTTTCACTGATGAAGTTCAAGCTTTTACTTTATCTTAAATTTTTATTGAATTTATTGGAATGGCATTGGTTAACATGATGACATAGGTTTCAGGTATACAATTCTATGTCATGTATATATTATATTGTGTGTTCACCACTCCAAGGTAAGTTTCCTTCCATCACCATTTATCCCCCTATACTCTCTTTTACCTCCTCCCGCCCACTCCCTTCCTTCAGATAATCATCAAATTGTTGTCTGTATCTCTGAGGGTTTTTTTTTTTTTGCTTAACTCTTTCTTCTTTTTCACTCAGCCCCATAATCTCCTCCCCTCTGAGACAGCTCTCAGTCTGTTCTCTGTATCTATGAGTCTGTTTCCATTTTGTTTATTAGTTTAGTTTGCTCATTAAATGTCACATATAAGTGAAACCACATGGTACTTGTCTTTCTCTGACTGGCTTACTTTACCTATGGTGATATATTTTTATTTCAGTACTTTGATCACTGTGTTGTTTACTGGATTGTACTTATTCTCACAAAAATCAACTGCTATTCTTGTGTTTATTCCTCTGTGTTATATGACTTTTTTCTTGTGGTTGCTTTTGAGAATTTTTCAACAATTTGATGATTATTTATTTCAGTGTGGCTTTCTTTATGTTTATCAGTCTTGCATTTTTTTTGAATTCTTGATTCTGTAGGTTTTAGTTTTTATCCAAGGTGGACATTATCCACTCATTTAAAAAATTATTTTATCTTTCTCTATTATAAATATATTATGTTACATTAAATTGGTCCATTGACATGTCTTTATTTCTTTCAACCTTTTTTTATCTCCTTGTGTTTTATTTTGAGTAGTTTTGATTGCTTTGTCTTCAAGTTCACACATATTAACCCATTCATTGTTTAATATGTTGTTAATCTCATCCAGGTAATTTTTCTTCTCGTATTTTTTTGTTAATCCAAAAAGTTAAATATAAGCATTTTTTGTACATTGTTGAGTGTTGGATTTTATTACAACCCCATTAATATGGTTGTGGTTTCCCTCCTTCCCTTACCCTAAGATGTAGTTAAGTTGCTTACAATTATTTTCACGTTTTGGAGGTTTCTTTTTCATTTATTTATTTTTTGAGAAGTCTCAGGAAAGCACTTAGTATAGGGTTTATTTAACCCCACTAATGATGCGATAACTTTCTGAGGATTGTATCCAATTCCTTATGAATTATGAGAAATCTTCAATTTATTAGAATACAAACTTGCCACCCCTCTTAGAACTCGAATAATTTTCCGCCTACTTTTCTCTCTGGGTTGTCCCTTGATTGGGGATAGTTCACTCATATGCATATATTGTCCTAATTAGTATTCAGCTGAAAACTTGAGAGGAACCTCCCACAACTTCTCTATAGATAACTTTCTATTCTACAGTACTGTGAAACAAAAAATGTAGTCACCTTGGCCTCCTTTAACTGACAACTTCGTCATTTTAATCCAGTAAGAGTGCTAGGCCCTTTTGTTGTTTCCTTAGTTGTGCTGTAACCTTGAAACTCTATTCAGGTAACAAACTATGTTATTTTTAGCATCTACCTTGTTTCTTTCCCTTCATACATCAGTATCCAGAGTTACCTGTTCTTCAATATCTGACAAGAAATTTTTCTTCCACTTTACATTGCTTGGTAGCTGTTTAAAGCAGAAGGGAAAATCTGGTTCTTGTTATTTTCAGCTAATTATGATTTGATATTCCTTTTTATGTCCTCAGTTGCTTTTATATCAGTCTATCAATTTTATTTTTACTGGTGGCTCTAGGCTTAAAATATGCATAGTAATCATTGAAGTATATCATTAATTGATATTTTTGGCTTTATATTTAATATAAAAATTAGACTGTATTATTCTACATTTTGTTCTAAGAAATATTACTATTGTATCCTATACTTATATGCAAATATGCATGTTATAATCTTCACAATATACATTTGTTACTTTTATATTATATTCACATATTAAATGTTATTTAAGTACTATTTCATTTTACCTTTATAAATAACATTTCTAGTTTTCTTCATGAACTGTTATAGGTCCAAGTTAATGTCTGGATCTTTTTCTTTCAAACTGAAACCTTCCTTTCAAGATTATTTTTTAGTTGAAGTCAGCTAGAAAGAAATTTTCTGTTTTTATTTGACTAGTTTAATAATTTTTCTATAATTTCTCTACAATACATCTGCTGGATGTTGAATTTTGAGTTTGCAGGTACTTTCTCCCCAAAACATTTTTGAAATTTTATTCTACTCTCTTTTGGTTGTCACTTTTTTTTTAATGAGAAGTCAACAATGATTATTATTATTACTTCTGTGAAAGCAGTATGTTTTTCTGTGTCTTTAAGGTTGTCTCTCTACCCATGGTTTTGGGGATTGCTGAACTTTTTAGATCTGTATTTTGTGTCTCTTCAATTGTGAGACTATGACTATTAAGTCTTCAGATACTTCATCTTCCCTATCATTGCTTTACTTCACCTCTGAGAATCCAATTGCACATGTATTAAATCATTTGATATTAATCCCACACTGATATCAACCACTCATTTATTTTCTTTTTTCCTTGCCCTTCAGTTTTAATGATGTCTACTGACCAGTCATTGAGTTTAAGAATCACTTTTTTTGTGGTGTTCTGTCTGGTTGTAAGACTATACAGCTTATTTCAGATATTTTATTTTTAGTTATATTATTTTTAATAGATTCATTTAATAGCCAAAGGAAAAACAGAGGTCTCACACTTCCTGATTTCATAACTTCCTACAAAATAAATATAGTGCTTACATGAGTACAGACATAGACCAAAAAAAAAAAAAAAATAGAACAGATAACCCAGAAATCTACCCTCATATACATGGCTCATATATTTTGATAAAGATGAACTCCTTTTAGTAAATAGTGGGATATCTGGATATCCAGATGCAAAATAATGAAATTTAATCCTTACATCATATAAATAATTACCGCAAAATTAATCATGATCTAAAGTTAAGATTTAGAGATAATTCACAGGGGAAAAATTTCAAAACATTGGATTTAGCAATGATTTTTTGTCTATGACACCAGAATAATAGGCAGAAAAAGCAAAAAATAAATAAATAAATAAGTGAATTGTACTTCATCAAAATTAAAAAAAAACTTCTGTACAACAAAGAGCATTATTAAGAGAATGAAAAGACAACACAATAGAAACTATTTGGCAAGTAAATATCTGATAAGGAATTAATATACAGAATATATAAGTAACTGGAACTCAACAATAAACAAAAACTCAATTAAAAAGTGGTCAATAGGCTTAAATAGATGTTTCTCAAGAGAAGATACATAAATTGTGAATAAGCACATGAAAGTATCTTCAAAATCTATAGCCATTAGGGAAATGTAAGTCAAAAGTACAATGAGATTATACTTCAAATCCACTAAGATATGTTATCAAAAATTGAAACAACAAAATCAAAACAAAACAAAAATTAATGAACATTTGCAAGAATCTGGAGAAACTATAACACTTGAGTTTTGCTGACGGGAATAAAAAATGGTACAGTGGTTGTGGAAAACAGTTTAGCAGTTCTTTAAGAACATAAATATAGAATTAATTACCATATGATTGCAGCAATTTCACTTCTAGGCATACATTCAAAAGATTTAAAATCAGTATCTCAAACATTTATTTGTATCCCAGTGTTTTTAACAGAACAAGGATCAAACTATGAAAACAATAAAAATGTCCATCAACAATGAATCAATAACCAAAATGTGGCATATACACATATACATTGGAGTATTATCTAGTCTTAAAAATCAATGAAATTTCAACATATCACATCATGGATAAACCTTGTAAACATTATGATGAATGAAATAAGCCAGACAGAAAATGAAAAATATTTTAAGATTCCACTTATATGAGGATCCTAGCATAGGCAAGTTCATAAATATAGAAACAGAATATAAATTCACAGGGGCTGGGGTATAGATATGTGGGTGTTATTATTTAATAGATACAGACTTTCTGTTTGTGACAACAAAAAATTCTGCAAATGTATAGTGGTAATAATTGTACCATATTGTGAATGTGCTTGAATGCTACTGAATAGTGTACTTAAAAATGGTTAAAACAGTAAATTTTATGTTATGTTTACATTCGCACAATACAATGAAACATAGAGTTTCTACACATTCAGGTTTATCATTATTTATATTTGAAGGTAACTATATTAATAAGTAAATAATATAAATATGTCAATTTAGAGGGAGATATATATAGTAAGACAGCACAATACTAGAATATGTTTCATCAACATTTTCAATAATTACTTAGCTTGCAACCCTGAAATCTACAGATGATATAGGGAACATAAGTAATTATTTTACATGTTTTAATCATGGCTCAAATTTATCTTGTCAGGATGAAGTAAATTACTCCAAGAAAATGAAATTCATTAGGGATCCAATCATAAACTACCCAAATTTAGAATGATGGAATTTTTTTAAATTACTTATGGGTTTAAGACAACAGAGAATTTAAAATTAGTATCAGTCACAATAAGTTTAAAAACATAAACACTATGAGGTATGGGATAAAGTAGTCTTTTTTATATATGGCACATGCATTATTATACACATTCTCTGAACCTCCAAAACCTATCTACACTCCATTTATTATAGAAATTAACATTATACAATCTTGGGATATTTGGGTAGTGAAGGTCTACAAACAATAATGATAATATCACTGGACTCATCAGTCAATTAGAGAAGCCAGAAATGTAAAGCTCCACAAGGTAGAATGACAAAGGAGTGCCAGATTGAGAAATCTTTACCCTCTGTAGGCTTGGGACTACTATTGACCAACAGGACCAATACTTAGGAAGAAGAACTGGACATAAAGCAGAGTAGAAAAAGGACAAGTTGGAACCCATTGGCATCTCTGTGTTTGTCATAATATCTAGTAATTGCCTATATTCATGTAATAATGCCTTCTATTTTAAGATCTCATGAAAATTCATCTTCTGGAAAAGAATAACACATAATCATCTATTTGTTATTATCCACAGGCCACTGGTGCTCTCTCCAGTACTGCTGTTCTTCATTGTATTTCACTTTGAAAAATTTCTGATGACCTGACTTTAAGTTCATTGACTTTTTCTTCTTTGATGTATAGTCTGTTGATGATATGAAACTTTTTTCACTGCATATATTTGTTTTTAAGTTCTAGAATTCCCATTTCTTTTCTTGTGGCATTTTTCTATCACTCCTAATGTATTCCATATGTTCATTCATTGTCTACCCATCTTTTACTGTAAAGTCACTACTATTTTTTGAATTGTAAACATTGACATTTATTTTTATATTTATTGTATTTTTTCCATTGCCATTTATCCCCTTATACCTCCTCCACAACAATCATCACACTATTTTCTATGTCCATGAGTCCTAACTTTTTGCTTGATCTCTCTACTACTACTATGTTTTAATAGTGCCTCTAAAGTTCCTTGACTGATAATTCCAATATCTGTGTCACTTTCAGTGATTCTGTTCTGTTGCCTATTTTTTAATTGTAAAACTTTCTAGCTTTTTATATGCCTCTTATGTGTTGATCCTATGCTGGAAATTGTCTATTGTATAACAATAGAGACTGAAATCTAATACATTTGTTTGGAGATGTATATGTCTGCTACCTAGAAAATGAAAGTTCTTTTCTCTATCAAGTGACTAAACTAAGAGAATGATCATTTTCATTTCAAAAAAAGTTTTTCTGAGCAGGCTCTAGGACACTATTTTAACTACATTGTGTTTTCTTCCTTACCTGGGACATATTTATTGATTTTAGAGACTGGGGGAGGGAGGGAGAGAAACATCAATGAAACAGACACATCAATTAATTGCCTCTCATATGTGCCCCAAATCCACAACCTAGTCATGTGCCTTGACTGGGAATCAAACCCAAGGCCTTCTGGTTTACAGAAGGACACTTGTGATTTTAAATGTAGTTTAAAAAATTCTCTAATTGCTCTTAAATTCAACATATAACTTCACCTGCTGAGAGGCTGTGTTTGATCTTGTCATCATTTGAGCTTATAATAAATTTAGTTATGACTTCAGTTTGGGTTCAAATTTAGATTCAACTTCAGCAAGTCCATGGAATATAAGCATAACTGAACTACCCAATCATATAACATTTTTATTTAATTTTAAGCTTTACTTTACAATTTACTTAGCAAAATTCCTATTGTGGAGTGGAAGATGGTCAGACTTCCAGACTGAATAATTCATATTTGTGTTTGAAAATCTTTTTTATTCTAGTCCATTGTACAAACAATTTTGAAATTTTATTTTACCTATACTTAGTAATCTTTTTTATATATGGCATCTGCATTGTTATATACATTCTCTGAACCTCCAAGACCTATCTGTACTCCATCTAGACTGTTATCTTATTGTCTGAGAGAAACCACTGCTTATTGCTCACACATGAAGACTCCAGACCTCTTGGGAATTACACTCATAAAGGCATCTATGCACCTGTTGTTCTTTGATAGATGTGAAGAAAATATACCTATTACCGCATCCATGATACTTTGTTGTTACCATGACTATGATTGTATTTGGCATTTTCCACAACCTAAAGCAAAATAGAATTTCACCTTATTCACGTTGATGCAAAAAAATCAGTGAAATATTAATGCTTAAAATTTAAACATATATCAAAAGAATAATATAGCATGATAAAGTAAAGTGCAAAGGTCATTAATTTTATATAAATATAATTTAGTACACAAAATTGTATCATTTTATAAATAAATGTTAAAAAGCCTTTGACAAAATCCCCTGACGTGTCTCATAATACACTAACTCAGGTAGATATAAACAGAACATATATGAAATTATATGAGATGGTGACTGAGTATGTGGAAGCTGAGCCCACTTGCTTGTGCCCCTAGCACTGATTGTTGGCTGATCTTCTGACAAGTGGCCTGAACAATCAATGGAATCTCAGCTGATATGAAATTTTGAAGCCAAGGAGTGCAGAGGATGCTTTGTACCATCTGGTAAGAGATTTTATAAGTTTAGGGGGAAATACCTTGTGTGAGACACCTACAACAGAGAAGAGAACTGATACAAATCACAGCTTAGAGTCTCCTTCCCTCTCAGAGTAGGAGGCTTGGTCCTGCACAGGGAACCCCCTACCCTAATAGGGAGAGACTTGGAAGGATATAAAAAGTCTAGAAGACTTAGGTTCTGATGGCTAGTGATGCTGAACATCCTTTCATATGGCTCTGGGCTTCTCCTTGGAGAAGTGTCTGTTCAGGTCCTTTGCCCAATTTTTAATTGGGTTGTTGTTGTTTTTTTCCTGAAGTGAAGTCGTGTAAGTTCTTTATATATTTTGGAGATCAAACCCTTGTCAGAGGTATCATTTGTTAATATATTTTCCAATAGGTTTGGTTCCCTTTTCATTTTGCTGATGTTTCCTTTAGTTGTGCAGAAGCTTTTCATTTTGATGAAGTCCCATTTATTTATTCTTTCCTTTATGTCCCTTGCTCTGGGGGACACATTAGTGAAAATATTGCTGTATGGAATATCTGAGATTTTCCTGCCTATATTCTCCTCTTGAACTTTTATGGTGTTGCAAATTATATTTAACTATTTTAACCATCTTGAGTTTATTCTTGTGTACGCTGTAAGTTGGTGGTCTAGTTTCACTTTTTTACTTGTAGCTGTGCAGATCTTCCAACACCATTTGTTGAAGAGGCTATTTTAGCTCCGTTTTATGTTTCTTCTCCCTTTGTCAAATATTAATTGACCATAGAGACTTGGGCTCTGTATTCTGTTTCATTGATCTATATATCTGTTCTTATGCCAGTACCAAACTGTTTTGATTACCGTGGTCTTGTAATATAGTTTGATATCAAGTATTGTGATGCCTCCTACTTTGTTTTCTCAAAATTGCTGTGGCTATTCTGGGTCATTTATGGTTCCATATAAATTTTTGAAATGTTTGTTCTACATCAGTGAAATATGTCATTGATATTTTAACAGGGATTGAGTTAAATAAACTCTTACATTTAAAAATAACATACAGAACAAGTGAACGTGAAACCAATTAAACATTTTTGACAGAGTCAAAAAATATTTGCAATGTATATGGGAGACATTGCATTATTATCATTAAATAAAAAAACAGTAAAATTGGCTCATGGGGGAAAAAAATCACACAACAAAAAATGTACCAAAAATGAAAATAGTAAATTCACTGAGGAGGAAAGCCTAATTGCTATAACATCTGAAGAAATATATAAACTAATTAGAAATAAGGAAATTTGAAGTAACTTCAGATTCACCAATAGGCTTTGTAAAAACTACAGTTATATCATCCATTTTTGGCTAGGATGTGAGGCAAAAGAACATTTGTAAAAAGAGCTATTATTTAGGTATAATTCACATGCTATTCAGTATACCCATTTAAACATGCAATTCAATGATTTTATGTATTTAGGATGAGCATATTTCATCAGCTGTCTGTCACTAGTAACAAATTACCACAAATTTAGAGTTTTACACAACACAAATTTATTACCTCACAATACTTTTTAATTTTTTATTGTTAGTCTATTATAGTTGTTCCAAATTTTTCCCCTTCTTTATGTCAGAAGCCTGATGGTCTCAGCTTGATTCTCTGCTCCAAGCATCACAAGGCCAAATCAAGGTTTTCACAATACTGTGTTCATTTCTGGAGAATTTAAAGAGGAGTCCATTCATTCAGGTTATTGAAAGAATTCAATTTCTTTGTTGTTGTGGAATTGAGGTTCCTATTTCCTTACCCTTCTCAGCTTCCTTGGCTTATAGCACCCTTTTCCCATCTTTAAAGCTAGGAACTACTGGTAGTGTCCTTCTCATACCTAGAATCCCACTGCCTTCACTTCTTACTTTATCTCTTCTCTGTTTTCTAATCTCCTGCCCATATCTCTCTGATTCTTCTTCCTTCTTCATCTTCATTTAAGGGCCCACATGATAATAAAGACTCCCTCCTTGATCAAACTTCAGTCAGGCCCCTTTAAGCCTTCTTATGGACTAGACTTCAACCTTAGCTTGCTGAACCCAATTGTACAAAGAATTCTGCTATGCCTGTTTATCAAGAATCCAGGTACCCTTGAAATGAAGTTCATTGGCTTGCCTTTAACAAAAATCTAGTATGCTAATTTAAGAGGAATCCCTCTACCTTTTGTTAGCTAATCAAGTTTCCCTGAGTAATTTTCCATCAACTAACCCCTCATTTGCTCAATGGCTAATAACTTAAGGTGTCTTTTCTGTATTTGGAGGTAAGATCAATCTTTCTCCAATATTGAAACTGTCTTGACACCACCGCAAGTGTTAAAAATTATCCTCCCTGCATTTTTACTAAATCCCAGAATATTTTTTTCTTAAACAGTGATTACAGTGGTTTCTCCCAGATATTCTAGATTAAGCTTCTCAATCAATGTTGGCTGATTAGAAACCTTAATTCAATCTGAAGAGTTGCTTCAAGCAGTAACTATATAAGTATTTAAATAACCAGATGACAGAATCTGCAAAGAGATCTTGAATTCAGTTTAAAACAAATGTAAAGTACAATATTTTAATAAATAATTTGGTAAATAGCCATAAAAATGAAAACTGCTTTTAACTTTTATCTACTCATATCAGTTATGTGAACTTAGGCTATAGAAATAAGATATGAAAATTTAAAGATCTATCAAATTATATTGATTTTTGCATCCTGTTTTAGTGGATTACAATAGAGACTACCCTAATATCAACCACCTACAAAAGTTAAATAAATGCGAAAAAGTCACATATTGCAGGTAAAACTCCATTAGTGAAATATAACTACATTGTGTAATATTATAAAATAAGGAGTTGATCATAGGTTTTAGACTTCATACCTTTATGTTCATTGAAGTGTTATTTACAATGACAAAGATATGGAAGCAATCTATGTGTCCATTGATAGATGAATGGATAAAGAAGATGTGGCACATATACTATATACAATGGAATATTACTTTTCTATTAAAAGAACAAAACCTTACCATTTGTGACATCATGAACAGACCTAGAGGGTATTACAATGAGTGAAATAAATCAGACAGGGAAAGACACATACTATATGATTTCAACTATATCTGGCATCTAAAGTGTAAAATAAAAAAACACAAAGCAGAAAAAGACTCATATACAGAGAACACACTGATAGTTGCCAGAGGGGAGGGAAGTCAGGGTACTGGTTGAAAAAGGTGAAGGAATTAAAAACTATAAATTGGTAGTCACAAAATTGTCCTCTGAATGTAAAGTATAGTATAGGTAATATAGCCAATAAAATTGTAGTAACTATGTATGCTGCCAAGTGGGTACTTGAAATATCACAGGGAAAACTTTGAAAAGGAACGAGTGTCCACCCTTTGTGACAGCATGGATGGAACTAGAAAGCATTATGCTAAGCAAAATAAGACAGACAGTGAAAGACACATACCATATGATCTCCCCTTTAACAGGAACCTAATCAACAAAATAAACAAACAAGCAAAATATAACCAAAGACACTGAAATAGAGAACAGGCTGACAGTGACCAGAAGGGAGAGGGGAGGGAATTTCAGGGGGAGAGGGGAAGGGTTTACAGGAACAAATTTAAAAGACATATGGATAAAAACAAGGGGGGTGGAAATGGGAAGGCGGTGGGGAAGGCTGAGGGGGTGGGCGGGGATGGGGTAAAAGGCAGAAAACTGTACTTGAACAACAATTAAAATAAAAAAAGAAAAGTATATGACTGTCTACTATTCTGTACAACTGAAACTAATACAAAAATAATATTGAATGCAAACTATAATTGAAAAATAAAATTTAAAATAGAATAAAAAATCAGGAGAATGAAAAATTATTATACTCACCACAAAAAATAAAACATAAAAGTTAAAAAAATATTCCATGCTCACATAAAAATGTCAAAGAACTTTAACATGAATAGTTACCACATAGGCAAATACAATTACATAGTAAATGAAAATTGAATAAAGTGGAAAACAAGAAAAAGTCTGGTCTGTTTTGTAAAACATACAATATGTTTGGTAGAACTATGCTATTGTGCATATGTATAATATTTTGAACTAGTCATTAATTTCTTTTTACATTGCAGAAATATACACCTCATAAAAGACTGTTTTCCAAAATAAACATCAAGAAAACAAACATCATTAAAAAATAAGTCAAAGATCTATGCCCTGGCTGGTGTGGTTCAGTGGATTGCGCGCAGGCTGCGAACCAGGCATCGCAGGTTCGATTCCCAGTCAGGGCACATGCCTAGGTTGCAGGCCATGTCCCCCAGCGACCGCACATTGATGTCTCTCTCTCTCTTTCTCCCTCCCTTCCCTCTCTAAAAATAAAAATAAAGAAAATCTTAAAAAAAATAAGTCAAAGATCTTAACAGACCCTTTACCAGAAATACAAGTTGAAAATATGCACATGAAAAGATGACCCACGACATGTGTTATAAGGAAATTTCAAATGAAAATGACAATAATAACTCATTATTCACAGATTTGAATGCCCAAAAAACAGAGAATTATCTCAAATTCTGGAAAGAAGGTGGAGGAAAAATTCTTTCATTTCTTGCTGATGGAAATGAAAAAGTGATACAGCCATATTAAAAGACAGTTAGGCAATTCTATTCCTGAGTTTTTACCAAAAAGAGTTGAAAACTTATGTCCACACAATCATGTACACAAATGTTTATAGCAGCTCTATGCATAATTGCTAAAAATTGGAATCAACAAAGACACCCTTCAGTAAGTAAATAAATAAAATGTGGCACATCCAGAAAATGGAATAGTATTCATTATTAAGAAACGAGTTATAAAGCCATGAAAAGACATGGAGGAAACTTGAGTGAATATTACTAAGACAAAAAAAAAAAACAATTTCAAAAGGCTACATACTTTACGATTCTGAGCATAAGATGTTTTGGAAAAGACAGAACTATACAGACAACAATGGTATGGGAAAGAAGAGAGAGGAATAGGCAAAGCACAGAGAATTCAAGAGCACGGAGAATAATCTGTATGATACTATAATGATTGATAGATGCCATTATACATTTGTCTAAACCCATCTTAAAATATACACCAAAATGTGGGGGCGGGGCTCTGCCCGCAGGGTCCCCCTGGCTGCCACAGATGAGAATAAGTCTACCAAGATGTGATCTGCTTGGGGAGGAAAGGTGGCTGATCTCTCAAAGAGAAAGGCCAAGAGCCTTTTCCTCAATGAACTTTTATTGGGTTCATTTTGCACAAGAATACAGGTAAAGCTCATTAATCATTGTCAGGCAATAAGCATCAACAATAGATAACAAAGAGCTCTGAGGGCCTATTTTGAGTCAGGATCTATTAGCTAAAGGGCTACAAAACTTTGGGGAACAAACTCATTTCTGGATGGAACCTTTATCATTTAATTGAGAGCATTCTTAGCAAAGCAGGTTTCACTGGATTTTACATATTCTTTCTTAGGCCTGATCGCCTGGGGAACCCACCCTTTCTATCACGGGGCTGCACCGCCCTCTGTCATTGTTTTAGAATTAAGTCAAGCAGGGGAAGTAAGGCAGCAAAGAGATTAGGAGACTTCTTGCAGACAGAATGAGGACTCAGGCTTTGTCAAAGCCAAGGGGCAAGGGTCCATCACCCCCTTTTGCTGTAGCCAACCAAGTCCTTCCTTGGGGCCTCCATGTGATCGTGCCTGTCTTAGGTTGTTCCCCCCTTGGGAAATCTTACCCGTCATTGGCTAATTGACCAAGCATTGGGAGCTAGTTAATGGGTGAAGTAAAAGGAGCAGAAGTGGTGCTCCTGCTAGGTAGATAAGTTTTGTCTCCTTAGTGACTTATGGTCTGAAGGTCACACACTCAGCCTTAGTCTTGGGGAGGTTACAGCTTCTGAAACAGGACAGAACATTTCCCAACACCAAAATATACCCTAACGTAAACTATGGAATTTTATGATTACAGGTCAATGTATTGTAGGTTCCTCTATTGTAACAAATGTACCATTCTGGTCACTCTGATGTGGGATGTTCTTAATGGAGGAGGGCTATGAGTGTGGAGATATAGTACATGGGAAATCTCTGTATCTTCCTCTTAATTTTCCTGTGAACCTAAAACTTCCCTAAATGTTATGCTAAGTAAAATAAGCCAGTTGGCAAATCCAGCTACCATATGATTTCACTCACATGTGGATTCTGTTTAACAAACTAAACTAACAAAGTGAGAAACAAACTCAAAGATACAGAACATACTGACTGATAGCTGTCAGAGGGGATGATGGGTTGCAGGGCTGGGCAAAAATAGTTAAGGGATCGGGCAAAAAATAGTATCTTATAAACACACAACAGAATGGTGATTATCAAAGGGAAAGAGGGTGGGTCAAGTAGAAGAGGATTAAGTAGGGATAAATGGTAATGGAAGGAGACTTAAGGTGGTAAACACACAAGAAAATAGATGATGCATTATAGGACTGTACATCTATTTTTACCCCATATATCTTTATTTATATTATATTTTCTTTTTTTAATTGTTGTTCAAGTACAGTTTTCTGCCTTTTACCCCATCCCAGCGCCCCCCAGCTTTCCCTACCTTCTTCCCATTTCCACCTCTCCCTTGTTTTTGTCCATGTGTCCTTTATATTTGTTCCTGTAAACCTTTCCCCTTTTCCCTTGAAATTCCCTCCCCACTCCCTTCTGGTCAATGTCAGCCTGTTCTCTATTTCAGTGTCTCTATTTCTATCCAGTGTCTTTGGTTATATTTTGCTTGTTTGTTTGTTTTGTTGATTAGGTTCCTGTTAAAGGTCAGATCATATGGTATTTGTCTTTCATCACTTAGCTTATTTTGCTAAGCATAATGCTTGCCAGTTCCATCCATGCTGTTGTACATCTAAAACCTATGTAAATTTATTTACCGATGTCACCCCAGCTAACTCAATAAAAACAAGAATCAATAAATGAATGAAAAATCTCTTTTCTGATATTTCTGAACATGGGTCAGTAGTTTCATTGTTTTCTTTCTTATTTATATTGTTGTTCAATTACAGTAGACCCAATTTTTCACACATTGCTTTCCCAGCCCCACCCCCCTCCATTCCCTCAGTCAGACCCAACCCTGTTGTCTCATACCATAGGTTCTTTAAACATGTTTCTTGACTAGAACTTTCCCTATCTTTCCCCACTTATCTCCCTCTGCCATTCTCTATGGTTACTGTCAGTCTGTTCTTTATTTCCATGTCTCTGGTTCATTTTTGCTCATTTGTCTGTTTTGTTGATTATGTTACACTTATAGGTGACATCATACTTCATTTGTTTTTCACTGACTCACTTATTTCATTCAGTATAATACTCTCCAGTTCCATCCATGCCATTTCAAAGGTTAGGAGTTGCTTCTTTCTTTCTGCTGCATAGTATTTCATTATGTAAATGTTCCACAGTTTTTTGATCCACTCATTTACCAATGGGCTCTTAGGTTGCTTACAGCACTTGGCTATTGTAAATAAAGCTGCTATGAACATTGGGGTGCACTGATTCTTTTGAATTGGTGATTCAGGATTCTTAGGATATAATCCCAGTAGTGGGATCCTTGGATCAAAAGGCAGTTCCATTTTGGGGTTTTCTTTCTTTCTTTCTTTTTTTTTTTAGGGAATTCCATAGTGTTTTTCACAGCAGCTCACTGTGGGCTAGTATTCCCACCAACAGTGCACCAGGGTTCCCTTTGCCCCACATCCTTACCAGCACTTGTTCGCTGATTTGTAAGTGATGATCATTCTGACTGGTTGAACTGGTATCTCACTGTGGTTTTAGTTTGCATCTCTCTGATGACTAGAGATGTTGAGGATCCTTTCTATGTCTATGTGCTCTCTGCATGACCTCCTTGGAGAAGTGTCTGTTCAGATACTTTGCCCATTTTTTAATTGGATTTTTTGCATTCCTGGTATTGAGTCATGTGAGTTCTTTATATATTTTGGAGATCAAACCCTTGTCCAAGGTATCATTGGCAATTATGTTTTCCCTTACAGTTGGTTCCCTTTTCATTTTGTTGATGTTTTCTTTAGCCAAGCAGAAACTTTTAAATTTGATGAAGTCCTGTTTGTTTATTCTTTCCTTTATATCCTTTGATCTAGAAGATATATCAGCAAAGATATTGCTGAGTGGAGTATCTGACATTTTTCTGTCTATGTTTTCTTCTAGGACTTCTATGGTGTCATGACTTCTATTCAATTCTTTTACCCATCTTAGTTTGTTTTGGTTTATGGTGTAAGTTGGTGTTCTAGTTTCTTTCTTTCTTTTTTTTTTTTTTTGCATGTACCTGTCCACCTCTCCCAGCACCATTTATCAAAGAGCCAATTTTTACTCCACTTTATGATCTTGCCTACTTTGTCAAATATTAATTGACCATAGAGACTTGGGTTTATTTCTGGGCTATCTATTCTGTTCCATTGATCCATGTGTCTGCTCTTCTTTAGAAAAGATTTTATTATTTATTTTTAGAGAAAGAGGAAGGAAGAGAAACATTAATGTGTGGTTGCCTCTCACATGGCCCCCACCAAGGACCCAGCCTGCAACCCAGGCATGTGCCCTGACTGGGAATCGAACCGGTGACCCTTTGGTTCACAGCTTGTGCTCAATCCACTGAGCTACACCAGCCACATCCATGTGTCTGTTCTTATGCTAGTACCAGACTAGCTTGATTACTATGCCTTATAATATATTTTGATATCAGGTATTGTGATTCCTCCTACTTTGTTTTTCTTTCTCAAAATTGTTGAGGATATTCACAGTCATTTATGGTTCCATATAAATTTTTGAAATGTTTGTTCTATATCTGTGAAATAGGTCATGGGTATTTTGATAAGGATTGTGTTGAGTCTATAGATTACGTTGGGTAGTATGCACATATTAATGATGTTAGTTCTTTCAATCCATGAACACAGTATATGTTTCCAATTATTTATATTTTCCTTAATTTATTTTTTCAGTGTTCTGTAGTTTTCCAAGTATAAATGTTTTATCTCCTTGGACAAGTTTATTCCTAGGTAGTGTATTTTTCTTTTTGCTATAGTAAGTGGGATTTTTTCCCTCTTTTCTGTTTCTGATATTTCATTGCTGGTCTACAAAAATGCCTCTGATTTCTGAATATTGACTTTGTGTCCCACTGTTTTCCTGAATTCATTTATTAGCTCAAGTAGTTTTGTTGGTGCATCCTATGGGTTTTTCTTTTTTTTATGTACTCTGTCATGTCATCTGCAAACAATGACAGTTTTACTTCCTCCTTTCCAATTCAGATGCCTTTTATTTATTTATTTTGTCTAATCACTATGGCTAGAACTTCCAGTACTGTGTTGGCTAAGAGTGGTGAAAACTGACCCCCTTGTCTTATTCCTGGTCTTAGAGGGAAATATTTTAATTTTTGCCATTGAGTGTGATGTTGGCTGTATTTTTTTCATATATGGCCTTTACTATCTTGAGGTGTGTTCACTAAACTCCCACTTTGATGAAGGTTTTTATCATAAATGAGTGCTACACATTATCAAATGCTTTTTAGCATCTATTGATATGATTGATGCAGACACCCACCAGCAGTGTCCACGGCATTATGAATGAGACACAAGAGAAATTCACACAGACTATCGAGTCCTGTGGAGGAAAAGTGATGGCACAGCTACCCTCTTAAGGGGAGGGTGACTCGGAGTGGCCTGGCCACTCTCTCAAGAGGAAAGCACCCCGATTCTTGCCTTGATAAGTTTTTATTGGGTTTAATTTGCACAGGAATACAGATTAAGCTCATTAATCATTGTCAGGCAATAAGGATCAAACAAAGATAACAAAGAACTCTGAGGGCCTACTTTGAGCCAGAATCTGTTAGCTAAAGGGCTACAAAACTTTGTTAAACAAACTCATTTCCTGCTGGAACCTTTATCATTTAATTAAGTGCATTCTTAGCAAAGCAAGTTTCGCAGGAGTTTATATATTCTTTCTCAGGCCTGATCACCCCGGGAACCTGTCTTTTCCAGCACAGGGCTGCACCACCCTCTGTCATTGTTTCAGGATTAAGTCAGGCAGAGGAGGCAAGATAGCCAAGAAATTAGAAGACTTCTCGCAAGGCAGAATGGGGACTCAGGCTTTGTCAAAGCTGAGGGGCGAGGGTCCATCACCCCCTTTCTCCATAGCCCCTCAAGTCCTTCCCTGGGGCCTCATGTGATCAAGCCTATCTTACCTCATTCCCCACTTGGGGAATTACCTGCCATTGGCTAACCGATCAAGCATTGGGGGCCAGTTATGGATGAAGTAAAAGGAGCAGAAGTGGTGCTCCTGCCAAGGAGATAAGCTTTGTCTCCTTAGTGACTTATGATCTGAAGGTCACTCACTCAGCCTTAGCCTTGGAGGGGGGGTGTTAAAGCTCCTGAAACTAGGCAGGGAGGCTCCCAACATATGACCATGTGGGTTTTGCCTTTCCTTTTGTTTATGTGATGTATTACATTTATTGATTGGTGAATATTGTACCACCTTTGCATCCCTGGGATAAATCCCAATTGATCATGGTATAGGATCTTTTTAGTGTGTTACTGGATCTGTTTTGCCAATATTGTGTTGAGGATTTCAGCATCTGTGTTCATCAGTGATGTTGGCTGGTAGTTTTTTTCTTTATTGTGACTTTACCTGGTTTTGGATTTAGAATAATACCTGTCTCATAAAAGGAGTTTGGGAGATTTTTCTCTTTTTGAGTTTTAGCATAGTTAAGCAGGATAAGAGTCATCTCTTCCATAATTTTTTTGGTAAAATTTACCTGGGAAGCCCTCTGGTACAGGGGTTTTGAGTGCTGGGAGATTATTGAATACTACTTCAATTTCACTAGTAGTTATTACTCTATTTAATTTCTACTACTTCTTTTTGAAAATTTATATTTTTCTAGAAATTTGTCCATATCACCCAGGTTGTCAAATCTCTTGGCATATGGTCTTTCACTGTAATTCATGACAATCCTTTGTATTTCTTTGGTATCAGTTGTCATTTATCCTCTTTCCCTTCTGATTTTATTTGGACCCACTCTCTCTTTTTTTTGTGGTGAGTCTTGTTAAAGGATTGTCAATTTTGTTTATAGTTTCAGAGAAAGAGCTCCTGGATTTATTGATCCTTTGAATTGTTCTCTTAGTCTCTATGTCATTTAACTTTGTTCTAATCTTGACTATTTCCTTCCTTCTACTTGCTCTGGGTCTTGTTGTTGTTCCTGTAGTTCATGTAGATGTGGGGTTTGGTTGTATATTTGAAATTTTTCTATTTTTTTTAGGTATGCATCTATTGTAATGAACTATCCTCTCAGAACTGCCTTCAATGTGTCCCATAGGTTTTGGACTGTTGTGTGTTCATTTTCATTTGTTTCTAGAAAGTTTTTTATTCTTTCCTTGATTCCATACTTAACCCATTCATTGTTTAATAGCATGCTATTCACTCCCCATGTATTTGAATATTTTTGAGTTTTTCTTTGAGGTTGGTTTCTAGTTTCAAGACATTGTGATATGAGAAGATGCTTAATATGATTTCAATTTTCTTATATTTGTTTAGGCTTATTTTGTGTCCTATAATGTGATCTATCTCTGAAAAATATCCCAGTGCACTTGAAAAGAATGTATATTTTGCTTCTTTGGGGTGAGATGTTCTGTATATATCAATTAAGTTCATTTGATTTAGAGTGTGGTTCAGTGCCACTATATCCTTGCAGATTCTTTGTTTGGAAGATCTATCTAGTTTTGACAATGGGGTGTTAAAAATCCCCTACTATAAGTATGTGGTTGTCTATATCTTGAAGTCCCCCAATATTTTCCTTATGTATTTTTATGCTCCTTTGTTCGGTGCATATGTATTTAGAATGGTTATAACTTCTTGATGGATACTTCCCTTAATTATTATGAAGTGTCCTTGTTTGTCTCTTTTTATGAACTTTGTTTTGAATTCTATTCTGTCTGATATAAGTATAGCTACCCTGGCTGTTTTTGTGTCCATTTGCTTTGGATATTTTTCTTTCCCTTCAGTATCAGTCTGTGTACATCTTTTCTTCTGAGATGAGTCTCTTGTAGACAGCATATAGGAGTGCCATGTTTTCTTATCCATTCACCAAACCCATGTCTTTTGATTGGAGCTTTTAATCTATTTACATTTAAGTTTATTATTGATAGTACTTATTCATTGCCATTTTTTCTGTGCCTGTGTTTCTCTCTCTCTCTCTTTTTCTTTCTCCATCTCTTTCTGTCTCTTTCCTCTTCTTTTTATAGTAGTCTCTTTAGCATCTCTTGCATTGGTGGCTTATTGGTGACATACGCTTTTAGCCTGTTTTATTTTTGTTGTTGTTGTTGTTTTTTGCTTAGGAAATCTTTATTTCACCATCTATTTTAAATGAGAAGCTTGCTGAATAGTGTAGTCTTGGTTGTAGGTCTTTTTTTTTCATCATCTGGAATATTTCATTCCAATCTCTTATTGTGCATAGTGCTTCTGTTGAGAAATCTGCTGATAGCCTTTTTGGAGATCCCTTGCACATTAATAGCTATTTCTCCCTCTCTGCCTTTAAGATTCTCTCTTTGTTTTTAAAATTTGCCAGTTTAATTATGATGTGTCTTAGACTGGGCCACCTTGGGTTCATCTTGATTGGGACCCTCTGTGCTTCCAGAACTTATGTGACTTTACCTTTCACTAAGGTAGGGAGTTTTTCTGTCATTATATTTTTTACACAGGTTTTATATCCCTTGCTCCTTTTTCCTTCTGATAGTCCTATGATATGAATGTTGTTACTCTCATGTTGTCTTGAAGTTCCCTTAAACTATTCTATTTTTTTAGTCTTTGTTCAGTTTTTGCTTTGCCTGATTATTTCTACCTTGTCTTCCAGCTTGCTGAATCATTCCTCTGCTTCATCCAGCCAGATCTTAATTCTTCCTAATGTATTTTTCATTTCAGATATTATATTCTTCACTTGTTCCTGGTTCTTTTTCATAGTTTCTATTTCCTTTTTCATACTGCTGTAGTTCCCACTGAGTTACTTATAGGTGTCAGTAAATTCCTTGAGCATGCTTATAATCATTTTGTTGAATTCTACATCTGATATATTGCTTGCCTCAATTTCTTTTAGATCTTTTTCTGGGGATTTCTCCAGTCCTTATGATTGATGGTTCTTCCTTTGTGCATTTTAGGTGCCTCTTTTTGTTTATTTGTTCTGCATCTCAGGATGCTCTGCTTTGCTTTCCCGTTTTATGTGTTGGTTTTCTCTGGAGTTCTGTGGGACTCAGTGGTACAGTCTCTTTGATCTCCTGATCTAGATGATCTAGGGCTGACCTTTATTCAATGTGTATGAGTTCTCTTGTATTTGGGCTTTGCTTGTTGGTGGATCATTCATTGGTGGGTTCTTCCCTCCAGCTGGATGACTGGTAGTCACAACTCCTGCCACATCTTGTATGTTCCAGGTGGTTTATGAGCCCTGGCATAGCAGTCTTGCTCACATCTCCAGTTCTGAAAGCACCTACTTTTCAGTAGTCTTCAATTTTTCAAATGGTAAAACTTTAACTATGATACCTTGTCTACTTTGACATGGAACAAATCATGATAAAAACCTTCAAGAAAAGGCTGAAGACTCTATCCCAGCAATCACTGTTCCCCATTCACTGCTTTCTCACAGTCACTCCCACAGCTTATTATCTTAAAAATAGCATTTTAACAATTAATTTTTGTAAAGAACATATAGAAAAAATGTTTTATTGAATAATAAAAATATAAAAAGTTTTAGGAAAGCACACTGAAACAAGATTGAAAAGTGCTTGGAAAAATCAAGTGATGGAAATTTTCAGCTGTACTAATAAAAGACCAAGCATATCAGAAGTATATGCACAGAAACTTATGTGTACATTACATCTAATTATAGGGATTTTTCCTAGAGAAATTTATCTACAAATTGTGCAAAATCATACTTGATAGCTGCTTTAATTTGACATTTAAAAAATTACTGAGGCAACATAATTTAATGACTTAGAGCACAAAATCAGATTGCATGTGTATGAAAAACAACTTCCTCATTTTCCAACTATAAAACCTTTGATGGGTTATTTAAGCTTTCTCTATTTTAATTATTTCTTATAAAAAATGGGAATGCTAATGACAGTCAGTAATTTGAAGAATTATTTTTAGGATCAATCAATGTACTGTGTATAAAGCACTTTAACATTATATGACACATAGTCAATATTCAACACATTTTTTAAAAAGATGTTTAATTGTGGTAAAAACAGACAACAAAATTTACCATCTTAACTATTTTAAGTATATAGTTCCATATTGTTAACAGTAAGTTCCACTGTATTCCATTGCCCAGCTTTCTTTTCTTTTTCTATTTTTTCCTTTTTTAAAACTGTCATGCAAGTACAGTTGTCTCTGTTTTCACCTCACCATGCCCCCCATCCTACACATCCCCACCTCCAACCCTAAAACCTACCCTATTTGGTTTTGTCCATGTGTCCTTTATACATGTTCCTTGATGGCCCTTTCTCTATTATCCCTTAATATCCCTCTCCCTGCTGCTCTCTGGTTATCATGCGTTTGTTCTTTATTTCAATTTCTCTTCTTGTATTTTGCTTGCTTATTTGTTTTGTTGATTAGGTTCCACCTATAGGTGAGATCATATGATATTTCTTTTTCATTGCCTAGCTTATTTCCCTTAATATAATGCTATCCAGTTTCATCCATGCTGTCATGAAGCGTAGGAGATCCTTCTTTCTGCTGTGCAGTATTCCATTGTGTAAATGTACCAAGACTTTATTTATTTAATTTTTTTAGAGGGAGAGGAAGAGAGGGAAAAAGAGAGGGAGAAAAACATCAATGTGTGGATACCTCTCATGCTCCCCCTACTGGGGAACTGGCTTATTACTCAGGCATGTGGCCTGACAGGGAATTGAACCCAAAACCCTTTGGTTCACAGGTGGGCTCTGAATCAACTGAGCCTAACCGGTCAGGGCAATACTTTTTCTTCTTGAATAAATTAAACTCTATATTCATTGAACAGACCCCCATTTTGAATCCCCCCAGCCCATGGAAGCTTTCTATTTCTATGATTTTGATTATTTTAGAGATTTCATACAAGTGAAATAATGAAGTATTTACTTATTGTGATTGACTTATTTAACTGAGCATAACATCCTCAGAATTCATCAATGGTGTAGTATATGATAGGATTTTTTCAAGGCTGAATAACATTTCATTGTATGCATATACCACAATTTTTTAAAGTATATTTTATAGATTAGGCTATTACATTTGTCCCATTTTTTCTCCCCTTTATTCCTCTCCACCCTGCCCCCATCCCACCACTATACACCCCCTTAGTTCATATCCATGGGTTGTACTTATAAGTTCTTTGGCTTCTTCATTTCCTACACTATTCTTAACCTACCCCTGTTTATTCTGTACCTACTGTTTATGCTTCTTATTCTTTGTAATTTTCACTCGTTCTCACCTCTTCCCCTCCCCACCAATTACCCTCCATGTGATCCCCATTTCTGTGATACTGTTCCTGTTCTAGTTGTTTGCATACTGTGTTTTTAGGTTTGATTGCTGATAGTTGTGAGTTTGTTGTCATTTTACTGTGTATTTTTTATCTTCTTTTTCTTAGATAAATCCTTTTAACATTTCATATAATAAGGGCTTGGTGATGACAAACTCCTTTGACCTTATTTGGGAAGCACTTTATCTGCCCTTCCATTCTAAATGATAGCTTTGCTAGATACAGTAATATTCAGTGTGGATCCTTGCATTTCATGACTTTGAGTATTTCTTTCCAGCCTCTTCTTGCCTGTAAGGTTTCTTTTAAGAAACCAGCTGATAGTCTTATGAGAACTCCTTTGTAAGTAACTGTCTCCTTTTCTCTTGCTGCTTTTAAGATTCTCTCCTTATCTTTAATCTTGAGTAATGTAATTATGAAGTACCTTGGTGTATGCTTCCTTGGGTCTAACTTATTTGGGACTCTCTGAGATTCCTGAACTTCCTGGAAATCTATTTCCTTTGCCAGATTGGGGAAGTTGTCCTTCACTATTTTTTTCAAATGAGTTTTCCATTCCTTGCTCTTCCTCTTCTCCTTCTGGCACCCCTATGATTCACATGTTGGAATGTTTAAAGGTGTCCCAGAGGTTACTAAGCCTCTCCTCATTTTTTTGAATTCTTGTTTCTTCATCCTGTTCTGGCCGAATGCTTATTTCTTCCTTTTACTCCAAATCATTGATTTGTGTCCTGGTACCCTTCCCTTCACTGTTGGTCACTTGTACATTTTCCTTTATTTCACTTTGCATAGCCTTTACTTTTTCCTCTGTTTTGTGACCATACACAACCATTTCTGTGAGCATTCTGATTACCAGTGTTGTAAACTGTGCATCTGATAGATTGGCTATTTCTTTGTCACTTAGTTGTATTTTTTCTGGAGCACCAGAGTAATGGTGATGTCATTTGTTGACCCTGTGTGTCCTTAGGCAGCCTTTTCCAGACTTCCAAGGATATTGTGTCTGTGGCTGTCTCCTTCAGTTGTTAATCTAGTCACTCTGGTCTCAGCAGTTAACCTTAAACTCCATAGGGTGGGGCAGAATCTCTCCTGTGATCAAGGCTATCATTTCCCCTCAGGCTGCTGGTACTCTGAGGGCAGTGGTCTGCTTGAGCATGATGGCTGCTGCTGTATGGAGGATGACTCAGCACCATCTACTCTCTCAGCTCTCTCTCCAAGGCCTCCATGTCCCCATTTTGTCCTCAGGCATCTCTAGCCCACTCTGCCCCCGCCTTTGCCAGAGCCCAGGGTAAGTGGCTGTCTGTGAAAATTTATGCATTGACCTTTTAAATGGATTTTTGCATCTGCAGCTCCTTGTCTCTGGCAGAGAGCAACCCTGATGCTTTTTTTCTGATGATTGTTATCTGTGCACATTTTGGGCTCTGGTGCTCTATGCTAGGGATCCCAGCTTAGAGTTTAGACACCACTCCTCCCAGAGGGATCCAACCAGCCACTTAATTATTCCCCCAGTGCTGCTGCCTGTGGGCACCCAGCCAGCCTTCTCAAGTCTCCACCCTAGTCCCAACCAGTAAGGTTGTGCTGAAGCTGATTCTTCTGTCTGTCCAAAGTTATAAGGCTTATATTTTGCTATTTTTCAGTTGTTTGTTCAAGGAGATTTCTCCACAATATAGTTGTAATTCCATATTAGTCATAGGAGGAGGTTAGTATGACTTCCATTCACTCCTCTGCCATCTTGCCAAACCCCAACTTCAATTTCTTATCTACAAATGAAAATAATACATAACTAATATAGTTACTATGATGGTGCACATATGTGAAGTTGTTACTTGCTACCAGGCAACAAATGGTCAGTATAATTTTAGTAATAATAGAGATAATACTAGAAATAATGAGTAGCCAAAGAACTATGTCTGGGAGGAATATTCTTCCACTGAGTGAGAAGATGTGATATTGGTAGTAAGAGAGCCTTTCAGTAGTTTTTGTACCATATTGGTAAGTTGCCACCAACTCTAACTTAAGGTAGAACTGTCTATGTCAAATATTTAATATTCATCTGACACTTATTCTTCATAAAAATCTGTTTGTCTTATAATCACCTTTTGTAACCCCAAATCCTCAAGATATTATCATAAATTTCCCTCAGATTTATCAACATTTCTGGTTATCTTCCTTTGAACATGTAAGAAGAATTGCACTCATTATCTTCCCCTTTAAAGTTAGGCATGACAATGCATCTTGCTTGGTTCAATAAGTATGAGCATGGATGATGTACATCAAATTTTTGTGGAAGAATTTAAGATCTAGTGCTCTACTTCCTGTTATTTTTTTCATACCTCCTCAGCCAAGGAATATATTTCATATAGTGTAACGACAGAGTGTTGAAACCTTTGAAGATCCTGAATTAATGAATCCCTAGATAGAAAAGAGGGGCCTAACTGAGGTACCTGGATATATATCTGACTTTCATAAGTGAGAAATAAACCTTCACTGTGTTAGTCCACTTTAAGGTAGCAGTTCTTGATATAGCATAACCATATCTACCTTACTGACCCTCACACTAATTCCTGTAGTGGCACAAACTCAGGGATACTTATTGTAATGGTCCAATATCAATTAATGTATCTCTTAGCTAGAAATAATATACTCTTTGCTTCTCACCCAGATGGCTAATCCATTCAGTACAGTATTGACATTGCAACCTTTTCCGTTGAAGATATCCTCTGAATTTAGTGAAGCTTTTCAAAGCTTTCATAGTATTTATCTTTTTAAAAAGGCAATATTTTAAATAAAGTAGGCTAAATTAGTCCTTTTTACTTTTCCCTTTCACTCTCACAAGTGCAATAAAATACACAGCTGAAATTCATTCTTGTGCATGTGTAAGACTTAGAAAGATTAGTGGATAATAAAATCCAAATAAGAAGCTTTTGAACATTAATCCACCAAGAGTTTAAGTTAGAAAATGTATCATCTTTTGAGTTATTGGATATAATATCTTGCCAGATAGATTTGGATGGATTGTGTAATGCTTTCAAAGATGTGGATTGGTGTAAATTAAGAATTCATTTTCTTCCACCATCTGGTGCATTAACTTTTATTGTAGAAAACAGTTTATGCTATTGTACTGCTCAGTGTAGTCTTTTATAAACTTTCTTTTCATAACTTACATGAAAGTAATTGTCTAATTTACCTGGTGTATGATTATGATAAAAGTGGTGATATTGATCTTTATCCATTGAGAAAATGTGATCAGCAAAGATGTGTATAATTTGTCTGGCAAAATACACAAGTTTTTATTTCATTATTGTTTATTTATATTGTGTTTAAAAAGTGTATATATCCAGAAAGTAGCACCAAAGATTCCTGGTTGTTTACATGTTGAAGACCCAGGGCTGGCAGGATCTTCTGGTTATATAAAAGAGAGGGGAAAGAAAGAAAGACATAGATTGAGAAATGGAAACAGATTTAGGGAGCCAAGCAAAAAGATAAAGAGGAAGATGTTCTGATGCTTTGATGTATTTAGAAAGTCTTAATGCCATATTAATGGACACCTAAACATTATTTTTCCAGGTTCATTGTGATATAATTGACATTTAACATTGCATAAATTTAAGGTGTAGAATTTAAATAATTTTATATCTGTATATTCTTTAAATGGTTATGACAAAAATGTTACTTAAGACCTCCAGCAGCTCACATACTTAGTTTTTTGTGTGTGTGGTGAGAACTTTTATAGTCTACTCTTTTAGCAACTTTAAAACATACAGATGGTTCATGACTTATGATGATATCTCAATAAACCCTTGAAACTATCACAAGTCAAGAACATATTTAAAACATATAACCTACCAAATATACCTTAATGTAGCCTATCATAAATGTGCACAGAACAAATACTTTAGCCTATAGTTAGGCAAAATCTTCTAACATAAAGCCTATTTTATAACACAGTGTTGAAAATCTCATGTAATTTATTAAATACTGTATTATCAGTGAAAAACATTATGGTTATATGGCCACTCACCATTAACATACACATTTGATAATGTATTAGGACTGGGGAGTGTTTGAAGCTTTAAACTAAAATTATCTGCTGGATGATAGGGATGTTACACTAACAGGCCCATCAATTTTTCTATCTTCTGATGAGTCTTGAAAACAGATGGTAGAAGGCATTGGGTCTTCAACACTTGTTGATGATTTAGCAGGGATAGTGATTCCACTATATCCCTTTTGCACCATTGTAAGGTCAAAATGTCATAAGTTGAACCATAATAAGTAATGGACCATGTGTATAATACAATATTGTAAACTATATTTGCCATACTACATTTGATGTAACTAAAACTTATACATCTTATAACTGGAAGTTTGTGTCTATTGACCATTTTAACTATTTCCCATACAGCCCACCCCTTGCCCTGTATAACTACTAATATATCTGTTGTTTCTATGAGTTCAACTATTTTATATTCCATATAAGTGAGATCATACAGTATTTATCATTCTCTATCTGAACTGTTCATATAGCATCATGCCCTCAAGGTTTATGCATGTTGTCATAAATGGCAGGATTTCATTCTTTTTATGACTGAATAATATTTCCATTTATCTACAACATTTTTCTTATCCATCATATGACAATGAACACTTGGGTTGTTTCCATACCTTCACTATTGTAAATAGTAATGCAGTGAACATTCAGGAGCAGATATCTCTTCAAGATAGTGATTTTATATTCTTTAGAGATATACCCAGAGATGGAATTGCTGGATCATATTATAGATCTACTTGTAATCTTTGAAGAATCTCTATACTATTTTTCATAATGACTATACCAATTACCACAAAGAATGTACAAGGATTCCCCATTGTTCATATCATCACTGACACATTTAATGTCTTGTTTTTTGGTAATAGCCATCCACAAGTGTGTGGTGTCCTTATCAAGGTTTTGATTCACATTTCCCCAATGATTAGTGATTTTGAGCACCTTCTCATGTACCTGTTGAACATTTGAAGATACTTTTAATTGTTTTTAATTTTTAATTTTTTGCTGTTTTTCAAGTACACTTGTCCCCATTTTCTTCCTCTACTTTCCCCCATCCCACCCTCAATCTTTCCCCACTTTGGCTTTGTCCATGGGTTCTTTATACATGTTCCTCAATGACCCTTTCTCTTCTTTTCCCCATTATCCCCCTCATATAGCAAGGGACATAAAGGAAAGAATAAACTAATGGGATTTCATAAAAATAAAAAGCTTCTGCATGGCTAAAGAAAACAGCAAAATAAAAAGGGAACCTACTCTGTGGGAAAATATATTTGCAAATGATACCTCAGACAAGGGTTTGATCTCCAAATTATATAAAGAACTCACATGACTTCACTCCAGGAAGACCAAAAACTCAATTTAAAAATGGGCAAAGGACCTGAATAGACACTTCTTGGGACATACAGAGGGTTTAGAGACATATGAAAGGATGCTCAGCATCACTACTCATCAGAGAGATGCAAATTAAAACCACAATCAGATACCATTTCACACTACTCAGAATGGCCATCATAAACAAATCAGCAAACAACTGCTGGTGAGGTTGTTGAGAAAAGGGAACCCGACTGCACTGTTGGTAGGAATGCAGACTGGTGCAGCCACTGTGGAAAACAGTATGGAATTTCCTCAGAAAACTAAAAACAGAACTGCCTTTAGACTCAGCAATTCCACTGCTGGGATTATACCCTAAGAATTTTGAAGATATTCTTTGAAGAAAAAATATGTCTATTCAGACCCTTCCTCAGAGTTTTAATTGAGGTAACTTCGACTTATTTGAATTATTTTGGTTTTTATTTTTTTTGCAATCGAGTTGTATGAGTTCATATATATATATTTTTTTTCTTTTAATTTATTGTATTTTTTCCTTTACTATTATTCTCTGTATTCTGCCCTGCCTGCCCCCTGCCACCCTGCAATCATCACATTGTTGTCTATCCATGAGTACTTCATCTTTTTTAAAAAAGATTTTACTTATTTATTTTTTAGAGAGAGGGGAAGGGAAGGATAAAGAGACAGAGACAGAAAAAAACATCAATGTGTGGTTGCTTCTCATGTGGCACCAACTGGGGACCTGGCCCACAACCCAGGCATGTGCCCTGACTGGAAATCAAACCACTGACCCTTTGCTTCACAAACCCACACTCAATTCACTGAGCTACACCAACTAGAGCAAGCTCTTTATCCTTTTTGCTCAATCCATCCATTCCCTAAACTCCCCGCCTCTTTAATTGTCATCTTGTTCTCTATGAGACTGTATCTATTTTGCTTGTTAGTTCAGTTTGTGCATTAGATTCCACATATGAGTGAAATAATATTGTATTTATCTTGATATTAACTGCTTATCACATGTATCAGTAAATATGTTCTCCCATTCTGTGGATTTTCTTTTTATTTTGTTGATGTTTCCCTTTGATCTGCAAAAACTGTTTTAGTTTGAGTAGTCATATTTGTTTATCTTTTATTTTGTTTCCCTTACCTGGGGAGATATGGCTCATAAAATATCACTATGAGCAATGTCTGAGATTGTTGCCTATATTTTCTTCTATGATTTTTATGGCTTTGGGTCTAACATTTAAGTCTTTAATCCATTTTGAATGCATTCTTGTGTGTGGTGTAAGAATTGGTATAATTTCATTTCTACACATGTATCTGTCTAGTTTTCATAACACCATTTATTGAATAAATTATACTTAGTCTATTTTATGTTCCTGGTTCCTCTGTCAAATATCAATGGGCTCTAAAGTTGTGGGTTTATTTCTGCAGTCTCCATTCTGTTCTATTAAACTCTGTGTCTGTTTTTATGTCAGTACCAGGCTCTTTTGGTTACTATGATCTTATAGTATAGTTTGATATTAGATAGTGTGATTCTTCCAACTTTCTTCTTTTTTGTTCTTTTTTCTCAGGACTGCTGTTGCTGTGCAGGGGCCTTTTGTGATTCCATATCAAAATTTTCAGATATTTGTTCTAGTTCTGTGAAATACATCATTGGAATCTTGGTAGGAAATGTATTGGATTTATAGATTACTTTGGGTAGTATGGACATCTTGATGATGTCAATTCTTCCTATCCATGAACACAGTATGTGCTTCCACTTATTTGTATCTTCTCTCATTTCTTTTTTAAGGATGTATAAGTTTTCAAGTACAGAAATTTTACATAATTGGTTAGATTATTTCCTTGGTATTTTAGTCTTTTGAAACAATTGTGAATGGGATTGTTTCCTTACTTCCCATTTCTGTTAGTTTACTATTGGCACATAAAAATACAACTGATTTCTTTCTTTTTTTTAAAAGATTTTATTTATTTATTTTTAGAGAGGGAAGGGAGGGAGAGAGACAGAGAGAGACAGAGAGAAACATCAATGTGCGGTTGCTGGAGGACATGGCCTGCAACCTAGGCATGTGCCCTGACTGGGAATCGAACCTGCGATGCCTGGTTCGCAGCCCGCGCTCAATCCACTGAGCTACACCAGCCAGGGCAAAATACAACTGATTTCTGGGTATTGATTTTGTATCCTACTATTTTGCTGAACTTACAGCACTAGTAGTTTCTTGGTGGAATCTTTGAAGATCTCTGTGTACAGTATCATGTCATTTGCAAATAGAGTTTTATTTTTTCCTTTCCAATTCTTGTCTGATTGTTGTTGCTCTGACTTCCAGTGCTATGCTGAATAAACGTGGTGAAAGCAGACATCCCTGCTTTATTCCCAATCTTAAGGGGAACACTTTTAGTTTTTTTCCATTGACTATGATGCTGGCAGTGGGTTTGTCATATATGGCCTTTATTGTATTTAGGTATGTTCCTTCTATTCCCACTATGCTGAAAATTTTTATTATAAATGGGTGCTGGATATTGTAAAATGTTTTTCTTCCTCTATTGGTATTATCATGTGTTTTTATCCATGATTTTATTTATGTGGTGAATAACATTTATTGATTTGTGAATGTTTTACCAACCTTTATTCATTCTTGGAATAAATCCTACTTGATCATGGTGTATGATCTTTTTGATATATTGCAGTTATTTGGTGGGCTAATATGTAGTTGAACATTTTAGTATCTGTGTTTATCTGGGATGTTGGCCTATAGTTTCTTTTTTTGTGGTGTCTTTATCTGGTTTTCGAATTAGGATAATGCAGGCCTCACAAAATGAGCTTGAGAGTATTCCTTCCTATTGAAGTTCATGAAGTAGTTTTGAGGACAGGTGTTAGTTCTCTCATTGTTTGGTAAATTCACCTGTGAGCAATCCAGTCCAAGGCTTTTGTTTGTTGGGAGTCATATTGATTACTGCTTCAATTTCATTAGGTGTAACTTGTATTTCATATTCTCTAATTCTTCCTGGTTTCATTTTGGAAGATTGCAAATATCTAGAAATTTATCCATTTCATCCAAGTTGCCCAGTTTGTTGGCACAGACTTGTTCATAATATTTTCTAACAATCCCTTGTATTTCTTGGTGTCAGTTGTTATTTCTTCTCTTTCATGTCTGATTTTATTTATCTGGGCCCTCTCTCTTTTTTTCTTGATGAGTCTATTTACAGGTTTATCAAGCTTTTCAAAGAAACAGTTTTTGGATTCATTGATCTTTTTGTCACATTTTTTAGACTCTACTTAATTTATTTCTGCTCTGATCTTTATTATTTCCTTCTTTCTACTCAGTTTGGCCTTTGTTTCTTGTTCCTTTTCAAGTTCCTTTAAGTGTAAAGTTAGATTGTTTATTTTAGCTTTTTCTTGTGTGTGTGTGTGTTTTGTTTTTGTTTGTTTGTTTGTTTGTTTGAGATAGGCCTGTAATTCTATGAATTTCCCTCTTAGTTTTGCTTTCCCTGTGTTCCACAGATTTGGGATTGTTGTATTCTCATTTTCACTGGTTTTAAGTATCTTTTGATTTCTTCCTTGTTGTCATTGCTGGCCTGTTCATTGTTTAATAATACATTATTTAGCTTCCATGTCTTGTAGTTTCATAGCATTGTGGTCATAGAAGATGCTTGATATGACTTCAATCCTCTTAAATGTATTGAGACTTATTTTGTGTCCCAACATATGATCTAATCTGGAAAACGTTCCATGTGCACTTTAGAAGTATGTATAGTCTGCTGCTTTGAGGTGAAATGCTCTGAAGATATCAATTAAATCCATTTGATTTAGTGTATCATTTAAGGCTGCTGTCTCCTTGTTAATTATCTGCCTGGAAGATCTATCCATTGACATCAAAAGGGTATTAAAAGACCCCCAACAACTACAGTGTTTCTGTCAATCTCTCCCTTTATGTCCATCAAGATTTGCTTTACATATTTATGTGCTCCTAGGTTGGTACAGAAATGTTTACTAGAGTTATATCCTCTTGGATTGTTCCCTTTGTCATTATGTAGTGTCTTCCTTTGTCTCTTTCTATAGCCTTGGTTTGAAAGCCTATTTTGTCAGTTATAAGTATTGCTACCCCAAGTTTTTTTTTCCTTTTCATTTGCATGAAATACCTTTTTTTCCCCCATTACTTTTTTTGTGTATCTTTTGATTTATGGTGGGTCTCTTGGAGGCAGCATGTATGTGAGTCTTGTTTTCTTATCTATTCAGCTACCTTATGTCTTTTGGTTGGAGCATTTAAGCCAATTACATTTAAGGTAATTATTGGTAGATATATATTTAGTGCCATTTTATTGTTAGACTATTTTCCTTGTTTTTTTTTTCCTTCTTTCCTTCTTCCCCTTCCTCTTTCTCCTCCTCCTTCTTCAAGTAAGCCCTTTAACATTTGCTGCAGTATTGGTTTTGTGTTAATAAACCCCTTTACCTTTATCTTGTCTGGGATGCTCCTTATTTCTGCTTCAATTTGAAATGATAGCCTTGCTGGATAAAGTTGCCTTGTTTGAAGGTCCTTGCTTTTCACCACCGTGAATATTTCATGCCACTACCTTACGGCCTGAAATGTATTTGTTGAGAAATCAGATGACAGTCTAATAGGTGCTCCCTTGTAGTTAACAACCTGCTTTTCTCTTGCAGCTTTTTAGCATTCTCTTCTTGTCTTTAAGCCTTGTTATTTTGATTATGATGTGTCTTGTTGCAGGCCTCTTTAGGTCCAACTTGTTTGGGCCTCTCTGACCTTCCTGGACTTGTGTATCTTTTTTCCTTCACCAGATTAGGGAAGTTTCAACACATTATTTCTTCAAATATGTCCTTGATCCCTTGCTCACTCTCTTCTTAGGGATGCAGATGTTGTTATACTTCATGTTGCCCCAAAGGTTTCTTAAGCTTTCCTTATTTTTTGAATTTGTTTTTCTTTATGTTGCTCTGATTAGATGTTTTTTTCTACCTGTCTTCCAAATCACTAAATCACTAATTTTATCCTCTGCTTCATCTAATTGATTTATTCCTTCCAGCATACTATTTATTTCAGATATTGCATTCTTTTATTTCTGACTGGTACTTTTTTGTGTTTTCTATGCATTTTCTTATGCTTTTGAGTATCCTTATAATCATTACTTTAAACTCCCCACCTGATAAATTCCTTGCACCCATTTCACTTAGTTCACCTTTAAGAGGGTTGTCTTGTCTTTCATTTGGGGCCTATTTCCTTGTCTTCCTATTTTGACTGCCTCTTTCTTGTTGTTGTTTGTATGCATTATGTATATTTGCAGAGACTCTGGTGAAGGCCTTGATCAGATGCTTCTTCTGACTAGCCCTGGGCAACCTATTTGGAGCTATTAATAATCTGCAGCTCTTGGCTCCCCGTGCTGAGTCTGTTTGTGTGCAGAAAGAACCAAGCTGCATGCCCAGGCCAGCTTTTATCAGCTTCAGGCCCATGGGAGGGCCAGACATTGTCTCAGAAATCTTAGAGATCCACACCTGCCTGTAAACTTTCTGTTAAGCTTACTAAGTGAAAGTCTTCCAGCTGTATTCAGCAGCAGAGCATAGGCACCACCAGGTAGGTTAGAGTAATTGCTGAGGGCAGAGCTACTTCTTCCCTTCATGCTGATGCCATTCAGAGAGGAAAGTTAAGCCTGAGAAAGATGACTTCTGCAGTATGGAGAATGGCTCAGTACAGGGATCCCAGCAACTGTTCCCCAATTCTCTCCCTACAGACACCAGCCCCAGACTCTTCTCATGTGTCTCTAGTCCACTCTTCCCTCCCTCTTCGGGAGGCCAGGGTAAGTGGCTGCAACAGAATTTTGTTCATTGGCCTTTTATGAGGCTCTCTGTGTCTCAAGCCATCTCTCCCTGGTGTATAGAAACCTGCTACTTTTCAAAGCTGTATGTTATTTAGGTTCCTTTCCCAGTTTTAGTGCTATAGTTCTGGGAGCCCAGCTTGGGTTTTAGACCCCACATTGCTCAGTGGTACTCCCCAGCTGCTGAAATATCCCTTGTAAACTTCAGCTGCCACCTTTGGGAGCCCAGCCAGCTATCTTGTGCCTCCTTCTCACTCAGCACCAGTCTATTTGTGGTGATGTGGCTTCTTCCATCTGTCTGTGCTTGTAAGGTTTCTCTCCAGCTAGTGTCCAGTTGGCTTTTCAGGATGATTTTTCTATAATTTAGTTATAATTTCAGTTTGTTCCTGGGAGGAGGTTTGTGTAGCTTCCACTTGGGTTCTCTCTCTATATATATATTTTTCACAGTCTTTCTTAAAATTATATTTTATTGATTGTGCTATTATAGTTGTCCCAATTTCCCCCTTTTCCCCTTCCACCCAGCAACTCCACTCCCTGAGACAATCCCCCTACCCTTGTTCATGTTCATGGTCATGAGTATAGGTTCTTTGGCTACTCCATTTCCTGTACTGTACTTTACAACCCCATGGCTATTCTGTAACTGCCTATGTATACTTCTTAAACTCCTCACCTCTTCACGTATTCCCCTACACCCCTCTCCCATCTGGTACCCATCAATCTAATCTCCATATCCATGGTTCTGTCTCTGTTCTTCTTGTATGCTTAGTTATTTTTTAGTTTCAATTGTTGATGAATACATATTTATTGCCATTTTATTCATAGTTTTGATCTTTTTTCTTAAATAAGTCCTTTTAACATTTTATGTAATAATGGCTCAGTAATAATGAGCTCCTTTAGCTTTACCTTGTCTGGGAAGCTCTTTATCTGCCCTTTGATTCTAAATGATAGCTTTTCTTGGTAAAGCAATCTTGGCTATAGGTTCCTACTTTTCATGACTTTGAATATTTATTGCCAGTCTTTTATAGCCTGCAAAGTTTCTTTTCAGAAATCAGCTGAAAGTCTTATGGGGACAGCCTTGTTGATAACAACTGCTTGTCTCTTGCTGCATGTAAGATCTTCTGTTGTTTAACCATTGGCATTTTAATTATGATGTGTCTTGGAGTGGACCTCTTTGCATGCATCTTGTTTGGGACTCTCTATGCTTCCTGGTCTTGCATGTCTATTTCCTTCACCAAATTAGGGAAGTTTTCTTTCATTATATTTTCAAGTTGATTTTCAATTTCTTGCTCTTTGTCTTCTCCTTCTGGCACCCCTATGGTATGATGGTTGGAACACTTAAAGTTGTCCCAAAGACTGCTTACACTATGCTCACTTTTCTCTGTTCTTTTTTTTTTGGGGGGGGGGGAGTGTCTGGTTGGTGGTTTTTTGCTTCCTTATGTTCAAAATCATTGATTTGTCATCTAATTTGCCACCAAATTCAACCAATCCTTTGAGCATCCTGATCACCAGTGCTTTGAACTGTGCATCTGATAGGTTGGCTATCCCTTTGTCACTTAGTTGTATTTGTTCTGAGGCTTTGACTTGTTCTTTCCTTTGGGCCATTTTTTTTTGTCTTGACACACCTGTTAGGTAGTGAGGGGCAAAGCCTTAGGTGTGTACCTGGGTGGGGCAATCCACTCACTGGGTTGTGATGCAGTATGTGGGGGAGGGATCTGAGAGGGAGCAATGGCACCTGCTCTGCTCTCTGCCAGATTTCAGTCACTTCTGCCATTTCCCCCAAGCAAACTGGGCCCTTCTGGTGCTGATTTCCATGTGGGTGGGTTTTTGTATGTTCTAGGACCTGGTGGGTCTCTCCAACAAAGTCTCCTGTGAGGCTGGGAGACTCTCCTGGGACCTCAACTCCCATGGGTGTTTTCAATCAGTGTTTTGAGGCTATATTTCCCCATGCTGGGGCCCTGGGTTTTCCATCTGTCTTGCTCCCCAGTTTCACCTGGTTTATCTGCACGCGAATGTGGGGCTGCCAGGTCCACTAGGTACCTTGTGCACCTTGCCCCTCCACAACCCACCCACCTTGCTGGGTCCAGCTGCTGTGGCTTTACTGCGAGTCCTTTCTACCCAGCTGCCTGATTCTGCCCCTTCTACTGGTCTGGATGAATGTTTGTACTTTAACTCCTTGGTTGTCGGACTTCCATACAGTTAAATTTTCTGTCAGTACTGGTTGTTTTTTTCTTTCTAAATTTTTGTTGTCCTTATTTTGGTTGTGTGAGGAGGCACAGTGTGTCTATCTATACCTCCATCTTGGTTAGAAGTTCCAGAAATAAATTTAACCAAGGAGGTGAAAAATATGTACCCTAAAAACTATAAGACCTTGATGGAAGAAATTGAAGACACTAATAAATGGAAAGATATCCACTGTTCAGCAATCAAAAGACTTAACATTTTTCAAATGTCCCTTACTACCTTAAGTAACCAATAGGGTCAATGCAATTCCTGTCAAGATTTCAACGGCATTTCTCACATAAATAGAAAAAGCAATCTTAAAATTTGTATGGAATCACAGTTAACCCCAAATGGGCAAAGTAATCCTAAGATAGAAGAAAAGAGCTGGAGGTATCACACTTTCTGATTTCCTACTATATTATAAAACTAGTAATTAAGACACTACACATTAGTTTCTATTAATTGGCAGTTAAATGTCTGTGTTAATACAATGTTACTTGCAGCATTGCTTCCCAACTATACATTTCTTAATTGTTGTTTTTTAATTATAGTTGGATTATTTCAAGTATAACATATTCTCCTTAATGTGAAGCTGAATAATGATGGAGAAAATGATATAATTGCACTAAATAAATTCACTTTAAGTTTATAATCAAGTTAATCAATGGGTATAGGATATTGACAGACAATTCTATCATATTTCCCTGATTAATCATTTTTGACTATCTAAGATAAATAGTTTATAGCCTAGGTCTCCCCAGATCGTCACCCTTACTTTACCTAGTAACTTCATTACACAATTTCTGAAGATGCAATTAGAGAACTATTTCCTTTGATTGCTTTAAATCCCACCAACCTACAAACTTCTTTACCTACAAAATCTTCTTTTTCTCTTATGCTAGAAGAAGAGTCCCTTCTATATAAGGCCTAAACTTCTATGTGATTCCATTCCTTTTTGCATACTTAAGCTCTTCATCCTTGTACATATAGCTGCTTAATGGATATTTCCACATGGAGTACTAATAGTTATCTCCAACTTACGATTTACCTGGTTAAACTCCAAAATGCTGGTCTTTTTTTCTCTTACACAATTATGCTAACATATTTCTACCTTAAAGATTTTGCTAATGCCATTCTTTCTGCATGTATTCCATCAGATGGTTTCATAGATGCTTCTTTTCATAATTTCTATGTCACCTCAAAGTTTAAATTATCCAAAGACGCCTTACCCAACAGTCAAGCTAAAATTATTCTTTTACCAAACTATGGTTATATTCTATTGCACTGCTCTGTTTTATAGTCATCATCCAACTGTTCAGTACTTTATATTATCCAATTTATTTGTTTGGTTTTTATTATCTCTATAGCAAATTAGGATGTAAGATCCTTTAGGGTAGGTGTTATATCTTTCTAATAATTTTAAGTATCCAAAACATCTATAATATGGTCTGGCATATAACAGGTCCATATAATTATTAGAGAAGACAAATACCTCAATGTTCACATAAATATTTGGGCAAATAAAATATTGTAAATAAGCACATCAAGGCCCTGGTTGGATAGCTCAGTTGGTTAGAGTATCATCCTCATACAGCAAGGTTGTGGGTTTGATCCCTTGCCAGGGCACATACAAGAATCAACAAGTGGATGCACAAATAAATAGAACAACAAATAGATCTCTCTCTCTCCTCTCTCTCTCCCTCTCCATTCCTCTCTCTCTCTCTAAAAAAATCCAGAAACATATCATTTAACAAATGTGGAAAACTTCTGAATAATATTACTCCGACATAATTCTATTGTAGTTTGATTTGTGTGCATGTGAAATGCTTGATAGGTTTACAAACTATGTATACTTTATTGGCAGATTCATAAAAAGAAGTATTTTAATATAGACATTTTAATCATCCAATATTTTTTTTATTTAAATGAATGTTCAAGTACAGTTTTCACCCCCTTACTCCCATTCAAGTCCTCCCATCCCCCCACCTCCCACCCAATCAAGCCCTCCCACCCCCCTTCCCTACCTCCCTCCCATTACCACCCTCCCCCTATCTTTTATCCATGTGTCCTTTAACTTTAATCCTATAAACCCCTCCTCCTCTCCCCCGA